>OLKM01004455.1:0-22268 GCA_900291075.1 Melanogrammus aeglefinus | reverse complement strand
AGTTTCGTAACTAATCAGTGCAAGAAGATCCAGAACCAACCACACAAGCAGTAAGAACAAAAAGGAAAATCGTGGCCAGCATGTAAATATTTGGACGTTTGAAAACAACTGGCGATACTAACATTCTTACAAGGTATGAACCCAATTTGGGCTAAAAAACGTTAGCGGGATGAGGTTACCGTGTATGTCTACAAAAGGGTCAAACCAGTGAGAGAAGCCGCTGGAGCAAGATGGGCGGTTTTAGTGACGCGGTATTACAAATCAATTATTTTCTTGCAGGACATAAAGAATGGTAAACGTACGGAAATGTGCACCCTTGCAGATTTTCTTGATGGCTAGTGGGTTCAAATAACAAGGAGGTTTACCGCCTTTGAAAAAACGCGGTGATAGTGATAGTTACACGTCTGTGGTGGTTTACAAACAAACGTAGTGTCTTTCATGGGATAACCCCACCACCTACTGTACGGATAGCTTAGCTATATTAGAATTTTATGGAATTATCACTTATTACTAGCACCGTAGTGATAAGAAGGTAGATTTTTAACAGACTAATGTTGGTGCATTGTTTTTTATTGGGTTATTTTTTTTTTTTTGTATTATTTTATGCATGTATGCTGTGTCATCAGTCTCTTTTGTAATGTATTATTTGGTTTCATATATACGCCGATTAATTTTAATAAAAAATTCATACCATCGTTATGTTTAAATGTTGAATTTCCTTAATGGTTTTGTTTGTTTTTGTTTTTTTTCACAAAGTATCCATTCCCATCAGAGGGCAAGAAGGGTGGTTAAGCTGGATGGGTAAACAAGATATTTGGTAAACCAATAGGCTTCACGACCCGTTTCAGCATGAGTAGCAGCACCATCAAAACACCGCATAACCTACTTTTCACTTTGTTATTGCAGATATATGTCTATTTTCCAGAAAGATTTCGACGAGTATAGTATAGTATTTATTCATTATGGCCACCTATATATTGCCGAAATTGGTAAAATGAGGTGCATTAACGTTGTGAAGGGATCCTTAAATATCCGGGCTTGATTCAATCTCACCATCCAATACTAGATATCTGCAACATTCATTGATTACTTGCCTTGAATGATGTTGCAATGATTTTAGAGGTTCGATCATGTTTTTTATACTCAAATATTGTTATAGGCCTACCATCGGTAACCTCGGTTGTATGTATCTGGTACAGAATTTATTTATGCATGTAAAACCGCCAAAGCATTAACTCAAATACAAAGACATTGTTTGTTTAAGAATCCTCGTGGCAAATATGTCAGCATTGCTGCATAGTCAACAGATGTATCACTAGTGTATATTAATGAAAAGGGCCACTAGTAGACCGTAGGATATCGGCGGTTTTGTAGACTTTGAAACCATGACCCCAGACAATATGAGAACAGAATTTTTTGTCTACCCCCCCCAATTGAGCGAAGTGATTTAGCGTTGCCCCATGGGTAGCGTTATAAAGCAGAAATCTAGGCGATGTCTGACACCCCCCGATGTCGTTGGTCCAAGGTCAATACCCAAGGGCTTGATCCACTGGCAACTAGGGGAAACGATAGATAGATAGATAGATAGCTTATATGAATTTAATCGATTATATGAAATCCCCATTAGTGTGATGCAGAAGACCACCAACTTTACTAGTTCCGGTCCACACATAACAATATCAAGGACAGAGATTCACCATATTCAACAAGATTTTTAAAAGCATTTCCTAACCTATAAAGCCCTAACATGGTTTAGGGCTTCTTTTTTTTTTGCTGAAATGTTTCAACTTGATACGATTCCACTACATAAGGCCTTCTAGACCACTAACCATCTTCTGAGACCAATCTGTTAATAGGGAAAACCATGGGAAAGGCAGAATTGGAGTTGTTGAGTATATACATACTTAGGATTCACTGCAAACAGCCATGGAGGTGTCGCTTCACTTGTTTTTAAGATAGCTTTGTTCGGGATTTTGTTGAAATACAATCTGGAAGGGCGTTCCATTCAGCATATATCCCTACATGGTTTACTTAGGGCTTCTTTTTTTTTGTGAAATATCTAACTGAATATCCACTACATAAGCCTTCTAGACCCACTAAGATCTTCTGAGACCCATCTGTTAATAGGAAACATTGGAAAGCAGGATTGAGTACTATGCAACAGTTAGCTGGAATTAAAACTTCTGAGGATTAAAGACTTGCACTCCAACTCGCACCACTTTATTAAAAACAAGGGCTTGAAGGACTTTATGTTTACTTTAGCTTTTCTGCTAATTTAAGTACATTGCACTTCTTAAAATAAAAGCCTTTTTAACTTTACCTTTATCATCTATTTTCTTTCTAAAATACTTTTTAACCGTACCTTTTACGTTCTATCTATTTTACTAAATTTATAAATATGTGTTATTTTCTAGTAATTAATTTTAGTGTAAGACAACGTTTGTATGTGAAGCACTTTGAGTCTGCTGTGTGAATGTATATATATAATATATATTATATATATATATATATATATATATATATATATTATAAAGTTGCCATTGCCTTTCCTAAAAAATATAATAATAGTAACATACTAGATTCATGGCAAACAGCCATGAGGTGTCGCTTCACTTTGTTTTTGAAGATAGCTTTGTTCGGATTTTTGAAATACAATCTGGAAGGGGCGTCCATTCAAAACCCATGCGCCTATATAGTACAGTGTGTTATTTTGAGTTTGGGTTTTGATTGATGGAATGAGTAGGTTTACCACTGGGGGCATGTCCTGTGGGTATGTGTGTCACAATTAGCAGCTAAGGGTGAGATAGCAAACAAGTTGGCTATCTAATGTATTAATGGTTGTTGTTTCATTAAAGGAAAGAAGTGATGCTTATTCAACCTCGACGTCACCTATCGGCCATGAGAGTTGGTCATGCATGTTTTATTTGTATGGCTGCTCTCGGTGTCAATTAAGGGTAAAACCTAGCGTGTATGTTTTTGACCTGTTGAAAGATTTTCCCTAGAGTCATTTCTGTGGTCCGTGACCAGACCACCGAGCAATAATCTAGGTATGACAGTACCACGGTCTGTGGGTCTGGGTCTCTTTGGGCAGGTGAGGTGTTAAAAAAGAAGAGCATATTTTGACTACTACTGTCTTTAAACCCATCGCAGCTCTGAAGTGCTTCGTATATAGTCCCCGCCTTATTGCATACAACATCATACGGAACTTCCTTCCCATATTTGTAAGAAAATCGATGACTGTGCAGCTCTTTGACCTACGGAAGAAACATAATGTGATGGAAGAAACGGATTATGATGTCTGAATGCAATATCATTTTCAAAATAACTTGAACAGCAGTAGGCTAATGCAGACAGTATTCACCAGACAATTAGATCTTGCTGAAAATTAGATACTTTGTGCCAAAACAATGGCATTGTTATGAATATAGTTAGCTACAGTTAAAAATAAATGGGTGCAGGCTAATGATTATTAGGCTCTAGTTAAGCATAGTCTTTATCTCGGTCAGGCCGGTTACCTTTTTCCCTCCATTATCCCATGAGGCTGTAGCCCTTCTGTAGGGCTGTAATTCCTTGATAAATACAACAACAACTACAAACTTACACTATACTGTCGACAAAATTACAATATTTTGTGAACGTGTTATTCTTATTTGAGTACCATGTGAATCAATTTCACAACACACACACACCACACACACACACACACACACACACACACACACACACACACACACACACAACACGACACAACACACACACACACACACACACATCACCCTCAATAAACCTTTATAGCATATTTAGAAATATTCAAAGGACGATTAATCTTGTACTCTATTCCTTTACTCCCCTGAATACACACTCTCAGATCATTGAACTAACAACACCTGTAAACAATACATTTCGAAGAATGGGAAAAGTTATGGACCAGCGGGGTGGGCATTGCTCTTGTATCAATGTTCACAGCCATAGTTGTAGCCCCAAAGAAACCATCCAGCTTGTTCCATGTAGTGATTAGTGTTGAAGACCACAAAGAATCGATACATATCCTTTTACCATGATTTAATACCTTACAACTGCTGGCCCCAGCCCCACGTTGTTCAGACCGCCAACAGACCGTTGTCTAGCCCCATTCAATGCTTATTCCGAGACCCCGTATCAGACAGACCTACTACCACATAACAGAAAATCGTTTTAACCCTATTTTTCTACACACATAAACTACTACTAATGATAATAGTGGGGTAGCACTCTTAAACTATAATACCGACTAATAAAACGAGTGATAGAGTAAACGCTGTGAAATAATAACATAGGCCTACGTGTTCATGGCTCCGTTGGATGTTTACGGCCCCCCCTAAAAATCTCCGAGTAGCCTATCACTGTTGAGAAACTAATCATCAGTCAGATAATAGATCACAGATGCACTTGTCATAGAATGATATATCCACATATAATAACGGTCAAGAACTACTTACATCAAGTCTTCAAGGTTGTCGTCGGCCTGGGTCACTGCCTGCCTTCCACAAAAGACCTTGCGCCAGAATGCTGATCATTACCCCCTACCCCACACCCCCTGAGTGATGGGATCCTATCCTGAATACACATGGCTCTCTGTATCGCCGTCTGGGACTACAGAATACACAGGAGGAGGGTCATTTGCCTTCTACCGTTGAAAATTAAATAAATAGAATAGTAACATAGTATCATAATAGTCATCTAATCGCACTATCTCCCCCACATCTCTCCGACACCCCTTTCTGCTGTCCATTGGTGGACGCTCATATCATATAGAACGGATACGGCGCTATACGGATAATTATGTTGTTTTTTCACATCTACATAACCCCGTCGTCATGAGTTTGACGTAAGGAATCATAGGAAAAAATATAAAAATATACGGGATGAATCTTTATTTATTCTCGGAGCGCTATCACCCCTCACACACACACCCACACACACACACACACACACGCCACCAAACACCATTACATACTATCACACACACACACACACACACACACACACACACACACACACACACACACACACACACACACACACACACACCACACACACACACACACACGCCACCAAACACCATTACATACTATCACACACACACACACACACACACACACACACACACACACACACACACACACACACACACACACACACACATGGCAACACTACCACTGCAGCCCCTCACACACACACACACACTCAAGCGCATATAAGCACACACACTTTGGAACCACACATGCCCGCGCACATGCACGACACTTGCACACACCCACACTATAGCACGTGCCCGCGCACATTCCTTCGAACTTACATGCAAACCCACCACTTCCGCCACGCATGCGCTCCAACGCGTCCACTGCCGCACACACCATGGCACGTGCCCGCGCACATGTACGGCCACATTCCTTCGAACTTACATGGAAAATATATCTCCCATAGATGCACACTATGTACACCCACCTGCCCGCGCCCCCTGCAGGCCACCGGACGCAACTTGTTTTGAAAACAGCTCAGAATGGGGTATATTATTAACTACTTCCAGTTAAGCATTCTTAACGTTCCTACCACATAACCCTTCGAGGCCGATAAAAATCTTGGATGGGTCATCTGAAAGGACTGAGATGTGCTCAGCATCTCCAACTTTATAGCCTAGATAAAACAATATGCAAAAAACGCCAAACGGAGGGCTCCGCAAATAGTCTGGAGTGAACTGAGGGTCCTCGATTGGTAGTGTTGGCTATGTAAGGCTGGAGAAGGCTATTTAAATATATTAAAGATTTGCGCGATAATCTATATCTCTCCAGCAAAAAGTCATCCGATATGCCAAGATGTCGAGCCGGTCTTATTAATCGCTCCCGGTGGATTGCACGTATAATTTGCGCTCCGATATCAGCAGTTCTCTCATCAAAAGGGGATGCACTTGACACATGAAATCTGCGGTGAACTGGGTTTAAATACCCCAAACCGGGTTATGTTTCAAACTTAACCTGCGCAAAACCTGCTCAGACCAGGGGCCCGTTTCACAAAGCAGGTTCAACAAACTCTGAGCTAAAACCTTAACTCTAGGTTGAGCAACTCTGAGCTGTCAAACTCTAAGTTTTCGGTTTCAGAACAGGTGATAACACTTAGTTCAATCAACTCAGAGTCAAGGTAACCCTGAGTGAAGCTTGTGCATGAGGATATAAAAAGCCTTCATCAATGGAACACAGATAACATGATTCACCATGGCAACAAGTGGTAAACAGCCTCGATCCTCCTACTTCTCCCCAGTGGAGTTGGAAATATTAATGACTGCGTATGCAGAAAGTGAGCATATATTTTTAAAAAGAAGCAATACTGTGGCAGCAGCAAAAGCGCGGGATCTTGCGTGGCAGGAAATTGCTGACCGAGTCAATGCGTCAGTATTAATTTGAGAAAAAAAAGAAATGTTTTGTCTTGAATGTTCCACTTATTCAACAATTATATTCCATATGTATGTCTGTGCAACACATTCTCACTCCGAGAGCGTCGATTTCTTGACGAACGGTCAGTGACTTCGGCTTCGATTTCTGACGCGAAAGGGTACCCTTGCGCTTCTTTTTTCGACGCATGGGGTTTTCCACTCGTTTCAATGTAATCCCTCCACGGCAATATATGACGCTATGAGCATTCATCTCATTGGCTAACGGGGACCCGATGGCTGCACATAGAGACGCCTATGAGCATTCACGCGATAGTTGTGAGCCAGGAAGTGGATTTTCAATGGTCAGATACAGATCTTGTTATAACGATAATTGAATAAAAGTTATGGTCTACTTATAGATAGAATATTACAACGAAATAATTGTATATATATATATATATATATTTAACATTTAATTAATTAAATACAAAAACGGCTTTAAACATGTGACATGCCTTTGGCCTTTTCTTTTCAATGGGCCTGCGTCAACGTCACGTCACTCTCGGCAAACCACGTTGGTTAAAGGCGGCAATGGAGCTGCCGTAAATTGTGTTGTTTTTGTCGTAAACGTTAGCTTTCCTAACCGCGCTAGCTTGGTTAGGAAATATAGATATTCCATGAAAATATCTGCCCGTAACGGGGCAAACAAGGTGTCCTTTGACATCTACGTTTCGAGGCAATTGCAACGGTGCCATACATGACCATATTTGACTATGTTTCAGGGTAGTAATTAGCTGTCGATTTTGGAGGCCTTTATCAATAATGACCAGCTATAGATTTGCTTCCCGATTGAGTTTTCTGACAAATGACATGTTATTTAGCATCTACATTAGCAGCTGAGTCCAATGAGATCAAGCTCGACCTTGTGCCACACCGAGATCATGTCCTAGACCATAGGTGTACCATGTAAAATACAGGGGCCGTGTAGTGTAGGGGGCCGTGTAGGGCCGTGGAGTGTCATGCTTGGTGTCATTGGACTCAGCTCAATGTGTAGATGCTAAATAACATGTCATTTGTCACAAACTTTTATCGGGAAGCAAATCAATAGCTGGTCATTATTGATTAAGGCCTCCAATTTCGACAGCTAATTACTACAACATGTTTGAATGTGTTCATGTGTGGCACCATTGCAATCGCCTGAAGCGTAGATGTTGAAGGACATCTTGTTTGCCCTCTTACGCCACCGCCCTACAAGAAATTACTCAGCAAGTGCTCCATCTCGTTGCACCTCACCCAGCGGCTCGCTTGCAAGATTTTGGCCTGAAGTTCTACCCAGACCTACACCCTAGCCATCCAACATGCATATCTGAGAATCAGGCCTCTCTTTAATAATGACAAAAAGTTATGAGAGAAATGCACATTAACTTTTTGTTATCTCATAAGCGGCGTGGTGCCGGTTCCTTTTGACCTTTTGACCCCAAAAACAGTTTTTGAGATAGGAAGGTCCTACCGCCCTGAAATTTGAATACCTTATTCTAGGGCCTAACTGGGACCCCCGCACCGAAACTTGGCCCGGTCGGACCCCGAGGGCAGGAAGGGGGGGCCTGCCCTCGGGGGCCAAGTTTTGGGCAGGAAGGGCCCCCCCTTCCTGCCCTAGTTAGGCCCTAGAATAAGGTATTCAAATTTCAGGGCGGTAGGACCTTCCTATCTCAAAAACTGTTTTTTCACCACATTCTGAACCATTAGGTCTTGCAGGCAACACTTCTGAGGGGCTTTGTCCAAATGACAGTCCATTTGGGAAAACTTTTTTTCTCTAAGGGCTAGAACTCCAAATCTCGGATATGTCGTTCTCGGGGACCCGGGAAATGTGTGTAAACATTTTAGCATCCCTAGCTATCTCGAAAATGCCGGAAAAGGGGCGTGACCTCCAACAGTACAGTAAATGTACATGAGACAGAGGTTAGTTTCTAGTCCCCATTTTTTGTGGGATGGAGGTGTACATTTGTGGCTTAAGGTGTGTAGACACAGCTGGCCTGTGGCCAAGTTTTTGAAGTCTGGGGTCAAAAGGTCAAAAGGAACCGGCACGCCGCTTATGAGATAACAAAAAGTTAATGTGCATTTCTCTCATAACTTTTTGTCATTATTAAAGAGAAGCCTGATTCTCAGATATGCATGTTGGATGGCTAGGGTGTAGGTCTGGGTAGAACTTCAGGCCAAAATCTTGCAAGCGAGCCGCTGGGTGAGGTGCAACGAGATGGAGCACTTGCTGAGTAATTTCTTGTAGGGCTAGTGGCGTAAGAGGGCAAACAAGATGTCCTTCAACATCTACGCTTCCAGGCGATTGCAATGGTGCCACACATGAACACATTCAAACATGTTGTAGTAATTAGCTGTCGAAATTGGAGGCCTTAATCAATAATGACCAGCTATTGATTTGCTTCCCGATAAAAGTTTGTGACAAATGACATGTTATTTAGCATCTACACATTGAGCTGAGTCCAATGACACCAAGCATGACACTCCACGGCCCTACACGGCCCCCTACACTACATGGCCCCTGTATTTTACGGGAACTGCCCATTGGTCCGACCACCCATTGGTCCGACCTCCCATTAGTCCGACAAAATGCCCATTGGTCCGACCTCCCATTGGTTCGACCTCCCGTTACTCCGACAAAATACCCACTGGTCCGACCTCCCATTGGTTCGACTCCCGTTACTCCCGTTACTAAAATCAACCACAAGTCGGACCAATAGGAGGTCGAACCAATGGGTGGTCCCGTTAGTTCGACCTGTCATCCCTACTTTCTGACAAGCGCTTTCATTGCTCTCTCTCTCTCTCTGAGAGTTTGTTTTAACTCTGCTATCCCAATGCTTTGGCAACATTGTATATCACAGTCGTGCCAATAAAGCAAGTTGAAAGAGAGAGAGAGAGAGAGAGAGAGAGAGAGAGAGAGAGAGAGAAGAGAGAGAGAGAGAGAGAGAGAGAGAGAGAGAGAGAGAGAGAGAGAGAGAGAGAGAGAGAGAGAGAGAAGAGCTCTCGGAAACGCACACGCACGCACGCACGACCGCACGCACACGCACGCACGCACGCACGCACGCACGCACGCACGCACGCACCGCACAGCACACACACACACACACACACACACACCACACACACACACACGGACGGAGCGGAGCCAGTTTCGCCAGTTTCCTCTCGGTGCCGTTAACCGATTGTGCCAGATGCGCCAGAGCGCGCACCTCTGTGCCCAGGCTCGCGCTCTGTGGGGAGATTTGTGTTATTCATCTTAACAGAGATGCTGAACAGAGGGATTAATGCACACATTCACACAGGCTACACACACACACACGAGCTACCCACAGACACACAGCTGAGGGGCCGGAGAAATGCGCATCTGGTGGCGTGCCCAACCTGGTCAGTGCGTGCTCGTGCACCGGAGCGCCCATGCCGGAGTGGTGTACAGACAGCATAATTATGTGGGCGCTAATGAACTAGTTCGAACTAATGAGGACCTCCCATTAGTTCGAACTCTCATTACTCCGATTGTCGGAACAATGGGAGTTCGAACTAATGGGAGTTCGAACTAATGGGAGGTCGGACCAATGGGAGGTCGAACTAATGGGAGGTCGGACCAATGGGAGGTCGGACCAGTGCCATGGACCCGTATTTTACATGGTACACCTAGGTCTAGGACATGATCTCGGTGTGGCACAAGGTCGAGCTTGATCTCATTGGACTCAGCTGCTAATGTAGATGCTAAATAACATGTCATTTGTCAGAAAACTCAATCGGGAAGCAAATCTATAGCTGGTCATTATTGATAAAGGCCTCCAAAATCGACAGCTAATTACTACTCTGAAACATAAGACAAATATGGTCATGTATGGCACCGTGCATTGAATGCCTCGAAACGTAGATGTCAAAGGACACCTTGCTTGCTCGTTTACGGGCAGATAATTTTCATGGAATATCTATATTTTCTCTAACCAAGCTAGCGCGGGTTAGGAAAAGCTAACATTTACGACAAAAACAACACAATTTACGGCAGCTCCATTGCGCCGCCTTTAACTAACGTGGTTTGCCGAGAGTGACGTGACGTTGACGCAGGCCCATTGAAAGAAGAAAGGCCAAAGGCATGTCACATGTTTAAAGCTGTTTTTGTATTTAATTAATTTAATTATTAAAATATATATTATATATATATACAATTATTTCGTTGTAATATTCTATCTATAAGTAGACCATAACTTTTATTCAATTATCGTTATAACAAGATCTGTATCTGACCATTGAAAATCCACTTCCTGGCCCACAACTATCGCGTGAATGCTCATAGCGTCTCTATGTGCAGCCATCGGGTCCCCGCTAGCCAATGAGATGAATGCTCATAGCGTCATATATTGCCGTGGAGGGATTACATTGAAACGAGTGGAAAACCCCATGCGTCGAAAAAAGAAGCGCAAGGGTACCCTTTCGCGTCAGAAATCGAAGCCGAAGTCACTGACCGTTCGTCAGAAATCGACGCTCTCGGAGTGAGAATGTGTTGGTCTGTGAGCACAGGTGCAACCCAACAGGCACCAAACGGACTTGGCAGCAGCTAAAGATGAAATATAAAAATGTAGTTCAAACAGGTAAGGTATAATAAAGTACAAGCAATTGTGATGTTGTTTAGCCTGCCCTCATTAAACAGCATTTAGTGGCTACATTCAACATGTGATGGATATATTTAAGTAATTAGGGAAATCTGCAAAAAAAAGAGAAATCCCAACACTGCCAGTATTTAATATTGTCTCTATGAAAGCAACACCTAAATGCCTTTTATACATACAAGTCTCCAAAGTTGTGTTTTCTGTATGTATTTAAATTTGACCTCCATTATAGCCAACAGAAAAAAGGCTGAGGCCCGCCAAACAGGTGGCGGTCCACCACCACCACCTCTCACAGAGGCTGAAAAGATGGCCCTCAGTCAGAACAGTGGACGACCCATTGCTGAGGGCATCTCTGGGGGGAGTTCATCGGACCCACCCACGCCCCAGGTCACAGGGGCCTACATAAGAGGTAAGTTATTCAAATGAATGGCATGTACGTTAATCCTTTTTCTAGTGTTCGCTCAGTAATGGCCACCCATTCATCTTAGACACAACTTAGTTGGCACACTGATTTTTCTTGTAGCAGTAGGCTACAGTTCTTTGCAATTGGCTGCTTTTGCTTTCAGATATCAATCTATTTTAAGGTGACTCAGAGTTTGAAAAATTGTGTTTAAATTAGGTGGGGCACTTTTCTGGGTAATCATCAACTGTCTAATCTTCATTTTCTACCAGTTACTGATGGTGTAATCTGTCTCGTTGAGCCTTCTGCCATAACAGACCTCCATGCTGTTGTAAGTACTCTTAATATTCCACAGATTTTTCATAATTGGTAGAATATAACACACACATTCTGTTTCATTACAGGAGGATGATGAAGAAACCTTATCAGCTGCCACAGAGAGGGAAGATGCAGAGAGGCCTGCTGAAGTATACACCTTTTTTTTTTAAATAACTTTGGCTCAGTTAATAGTGTTGTTCCACAATACAACTTGCAACTTCTTTCTCTCTAACAGAGCCATGCTGGAAATTACAATGAGGAAGAAGGTCCATCAACCTCCACAGCACAGCTTACCTCAGTAAGATGTTGTTCAGCATTGACCCACAACTTACAATGACACTAAATAGACATGGCACTGAAATTCAATGTCATTTATGTTCCTATAGCTCCCTGTGAAACAACTTTACAAGGTATATTTAGAATCTCAAATAAACAAATCACACCTAGAAATGGAGCACATAAGGCTGCAGATCACCAAAACAGAAAAGGAAATACAACTGCTGGACCATCAGTTAAAGGTGGGTGACGTGCCCACAGGTGGATGTTTTTTAATTGTTTCAACAACAAAGGATTAACAACTGTACAAAATTTGTCCTTCTAGGAAATAAAGAAGACCTCATAAAATGAGATGCATATTGTCGTTCTTGAACATTGGGGAGGTGATGGGTCAGTTAGAAATGATTGACACATATCATGTCTCTAACAGCTCTTCCATCTCGTGTATCAGCAGGGGGGGTATGATTAATACCTGGATCACAGGGGGAAAGAGTAGGACATTGTTCTCCTCTAATAGTGGCAATGTTGTGGAGAACCACACATGCCACTATAATGTCACAAGCTCTCTCTGGGGTGACCCTGAGCCTACGAAGGCACTGGAACCGGGCCTTGAGTATCCCGATGGTCATCTCCACTCTGGCTCGTGTCCTGCAGTGAGCCAAGTTGTAGTGTCGCTGTGGGCCAGGCTCAGGGTCAGGGTAAGGGGTAGCAGATAGCGCTGGCAGGGGTACCCTCTGTCTCCGAGTAGGTAACCATCGAACTCTCCTATGATAATACAAGATACAGTTTATTGTTTCAGTTGCAATAGGAGGAAACAAAATATTTGATCATAGGATATAACTATATACTGTATATAAATTATATTATATAAACTCACCACCGGCAAATCTGGCACTCAGTGTCGACTCACGAAACATTCGTGAGTCATGCACAGACCCAGGCCACTTCGCTTCCACATTGTTAATCATGTGGGCTCCATCACATATGATCTTCACAGTGGAGAACAGTAATTAGCTGTATGGTGTAGTGTATTTAATTTGGAATGTTAAAGGCTACTATTTAGGCCTACCTGCACATTAATGCTGTGGACAGATTTCCTATTCACATAATCTCCTTCATTTATTGAAGGAGCGATGATAGGAATGTGAGTGCCATCTATGCAGCCAATCACACCTGGAAACCCTAAAATATATCAAATTGACTGATTAGTGCTTCAAGTCTCAAAGCTTTATGACATAAATGAATTACTGCTTAGACTGATACCTGCAATTCTGTGGAACTCTTCTTTGAGAAGTCTGGTGGGTCTGTGACTTGGGAACACTACAAACGTGCATAGTAGCCGTTTCAGTGCAAGTGTCACATTTCGGACAGCCCGACAGACAGTTGCCTTGGACACATGCTCTGCATCACCGACGTTATACAAAAAACTGCCGTTGGCAAAAAAACGAAGTGCAATACAAAGAATTTGCTCGGAACTGAGAGCATGTCCACGATGCGTCATGTGAGCGATGTGAGGGCTGAGAATATCGTTTATATAAATTATAGATGATGCAGAGAAACGGAAACGCTCAAACAGATACTCATCAGGGAATGATAAAACATCCAATCGGGGTCTAATAATCCTCTC
This sequence comes from Melanogrammus aeglefinus, assembly GCA_900291075.1. NCBI lineage: Eukaryota > Metazoa > Chordata > Actinopteri > Gadiformes > Gadidae > Melanogrammus > Melanogrammus aeglefinus. The sequence goes on along the minus strand of OLKM01004455.1, from coordinate 8,583 downwards.
CCGGTGGACATGTCTGCGGAGTATCTGCGCCTCGACATCAACTGGCTCTTCAATAAAAGGACACGCCATGTCTGCCACTGCCTTCAGTCTGCAGGCTTCAACTTAAGAGCAGGAGAAACTCGGGGTTAGTTGAAGAAAACCTGCCAGCGAGCAGGTTAGGTTCACGGAGTATGTTGCCAGGGTAACTGACTCAGAGTAAAGCTGAACTGGCTTTGTGAAACTGAAAAACCAGAGTTTCCCTCATCTCAGGGTTAGCTAACTCAGAGTTTTCACTAAACCTGCTTTGTGAAACAGACCCCTGGTTTCAGAAAACTCTGTTTTCATGCGATGCGTTTACAGGATTCGTGTGGACGATCGGCCAAAACGATGCAAAACATCTGCGTTTTAACCAAAAAACGCAAATCTCGGTGTTGAGAGAGAGACTGCTTCCAGGGTCTGGTCTTCTTAAGTAGCCTACACCACCAGGTGTAAGCCATGATTGCCAATTGGCAGCTGGAAGCAGGTGAAAGCTAGAAAAGAAGCCAGAGAGCATAATAGCGCCAGCAGGGGGTGCTAGAGTGCATAAAACAACATTAAACAACATTAAAGGGTGGTCGTAACACCGTCTCTTTTAATGAAGGTGTGCGCCGCCGTCTCTTTAATGAAGGTGTGTGTACCGTCTAGTGATGTGTAGGTTAGTTGAGGGTAGGGTTGGTGTTAGGGTAGGTTTAAGTTGGGTTGTGGGTTAGGGTACGGGTTAGCCGGTTAAGGTTAATGTAGGGATGGGTTGAATTAGTTTGGGTTAGGGGTCGGTTTAGGTTAATGTAGGATGGTTTAAATTAGTTTGGGTTAGGGTCGGTTTAGGTTAAAGTAGGATGGGTTAAATTAGTTTGGGTTAGGGTCGGTTTTAGGTTAATGTAGGATGGGTTTAAATTAGTTTTGGGTTTAGGGTCGGTTTAGGTTAATGTAGGATGGGTTAAATTAGTTTTGGGTTAGGGTCGGTTTAGGTTAAAGTAGGATGGGTTAAATTAGTTTGGGTTAGGGTCGGTTTAGTTAATAGGATGGGTTAAATTAGTTTGGGTTAGGGTGGTTTAGGTTAAGTAGGATGGGTTAAATTAGTTTGGGTTAGGGTCGGTTTAGAATAGGATGGGTTAAATTAGTTTGGGTTAGGGTGGTTTAGGTTAGTAGGATGGGTTAAATTAGTTTGGGTTAGGGTCGGTTTAGGTTAAGTAGGATGGGTTAAATTAGTTTGGTAGGGTCGGTTTAGGTTAAGTAGGATGGGTTAAATTAGTTTGGGTTAGGGTCGGTTAGGTTAAGTAGGATGGGTTAAATTAGTTTGGGTTAGGGTCGGTTTAGGTTAATGTAGGATGGGTTAAATTAGTTTGGGTTAGGGTCGGTTTAGGTTAATGTAGGATGGGTTAAATTAGTTTGGGTTAGGGTCGGTTTAGGTTAATGTAGGATGGGTTAAATTAGTTTGGGTTAGGGTCGGTTTAGGTTAATGTAGGATGGGTTAAATTAGTGTTGGGTTAGGGTCGGTTTTAGGTTAAATGTAGGATGGGTTAAATTAGTTTGGGTTAGGGTCGGTTTAGGTTAATGTAGGATGGGTTTAAATTAGTTTGGGTTAGGGTCGGTTTAGGTTAAAGTGTAGGATGGGTTGAATTAGTTTGGGTTAAGGGTCGGTTTAGGTTAATGTTAGGATGGGTTATAATTAGTTTGGGTTAGGGTCGGTTTAGTTAATGTAGGATGGGTTAAAATTAGTTTGGGTTAGGGTCGGTTTAGGTTAATGTAGGATGGGTTAAATTAGTTGTTGGGTTAGGGTCGGTTTAGGTTAATGTAGGATGGGTTTAAATTAGTTTGGGTTAGGGTCGGTTTAGGTTAAAGTAGGATGGGTTAAATTAGTTTGGGTAAGGGTCGGTTTAGGTTAAATGTAGGAATGGGTTAAATTAGTTTGGGTTAGGTGTCGGTTTAGGTTAATGTAGGATGGGTTTAAATTAGTTTGGGTTAGGGTTGGTTTAGGTTAATGTAGGATTTCTTGTCGCTCAGTTATTTCAGGTCTTGCTGGTGAAGGAGAGTGGCATCGTATGGTTAATGTAGAGATCGATTAATCAGTTTGGGTTAGGGTCGGTTGTAGGTTAAACTAGCAAGGGACAACAGCTTTTGTCTTTACTCAGTTTTGGCAATGCAGGATACTATACATTTTCAGTTCACTGCCAGCTATTAGGTTAATTCAGCTCCGGCTAATTAGTTTAGTTCACTCCGGTTTAGGCTATTGATGGGTATTGGCTAGCAACGAGCCTGCCTTCCCTCTTTCTTGCTTAGACCAGAAAGTTTGAAGGCTGTTCTAACCAATCAGTGTTGTGAGATAATACCAAGTCACGCATTGTTCAAGAGTTGCTGTCAGGTGCTTCCATGTGTCGGCGTAACATAAATCTGTGTTGGTCTTTACTAGTTTCACTACAATTGTAATGACCACCACTAGCTAGTGGAAAATACATTTGTGTCTAGTTACAGTGTTTAGATTTGTATATGTCTAGGCTATAATTGTGATGGCAGTGGTGCGAAATATGCCGTGGTCAATATTCGGAGCATGGGTGGAATTACTGCACGGGGCAGTAATGTTGCATTGCTCGAAGCAATCAGGAGAGAAATACAAAAATTCAAGCGCGAAAAACAGCAAAAGTATGGCCTATTACCAACTGAGTAAATAAATTAATAAAAAATTTTCACTAGGGGGCACATATATTTCAGTTTTGTGAAATTGAGACCCGGTCACGAATTATTTAAACATGGAGCAAACGGCAAACTTCTTAAGTGGAGCTGTTGAAGCGAAAATGAAAAAAAGAAAAAGAAAACAGGAGAGAAACTGCTGCCTTGCAAAATGTACCTCGTATTTCCCAATTTTTTTTGATTTAAAAAACATACAATTACTACTGTAGAAGCTTCAGGAGCCTGTATTAAGGAGAGTTGAAGAGCAACGAGCTGGCAAAAATATTAACGTGCCGCTACCACCACCAGTACCGGATCGAGTTAGTGTTGGAGGACGATTGAAGCTACAGAGGCAGAGCAGGAACAGCAAATTCTACAGCCCCCTACATATGTTGGTTTGATGAGGATGTATGGGGCTGAAGCTTTCACAGACCCAGACCCCTTTTGTGCATTCAAAAATGCATTTTTCCGGGGGCTCTGTTCTGTGCGAAATCCTCCACGATATCATCAAAGTCCAGTTGCATTTTGGTAAGGTCGCTCTCAAAAAATGCATTTCATAGGTGAAATGCATTACTGTCAATTTAATGTAAGAGAACTGTTTGTATTGAGTTGCTTTAAGTCGGTTTTTATTTGCGGTTGAAAGCGGTGCATTCGAAATTCGTTTTTCAAATCGCATAAAAATGGCATAAATTGATATATGATTTTTTATCCTGTTTTGGTTAAATAAAGATGCAGTTTATTTTAATAAATTATTGTGAGGTTGCCTTTCCTGTGCTGACAAATCCTGCTGAGTTGCAGTTATAGGCCAATGACTTATTATCGCTAATAAGCGTGGGTGTATTCTGCGTGCGTGTGTTTATGTTGGGAAGGGGGGTGGTGGCTGCGGAGTCCACGTGCCCAGGGGCCCGATATGTCATAATCCGTCTATGATTCGGAGGTGTCCACAACCCCCGATGGTTGCGTTCCCGCACGATCTAAATGGTTGTCAATATGCAGTAGTAGGCTATGACATTACAATATAATATATATTGTGAGGGACGGCGTGGTCGCCCCACGTATCTGGGAATACGCAAACTGGGAATTCCGGGAGTGTGGGCAAAAATGAGGGCAATTGACAGAGGACTAAGAAAAAAGTGAAGTTTTATGTCTCCAAAACATTCACACAAAAATATAGCAACATTTCCAAACGAAAAGGAAATTACTGCATCGGTTCAGCAAACAAACTAAGATACATAACATAGGATATCACTAACCTTTCGTACTGGCCTCACGTCAAGCCAGCACCACCTTTCCGCCCCCAAACACCAAATGAAAAGGCCCTTAAATAGGGGAAATGGTAATTGGACCAATCAGGGCCATATGGGCCAAGGACCATTAGCTGGGAGGGACATTTACCCTAAAGCAAACAATCCAACATAAAAACTGAACAGAAAAGTCATTGTGTGTGAATACTAAATAAACATGGATACTAAACAAACAATCACCAAATACATATATACCCACACCCTGTGCAGAACCTAAAGATATTTACAAAACAGCTGTTCTATCCAAACACCCCCCTGGGCTATTCCCTGATGATACTTTGATCCTAAGCTCCCTTAGCATACTGCCCCCCTACCGGGACGGAGGCACAATCTATACCAGCCAATCTTAATGTATACACACACACACAATATAATAATAATAATAATAATTCCTCTAATGCGGGAAAGTGAGAAGGGGGAGGATTTCACCTTCTCACAATTATCTATATATTCCGTTGCCTGGCTGTCCTGGGAGAGCCGTAGGCCTACACATTTTAAAAACACCTGTAATCAGCGTGACTTAGTTTCAAGTTCCAGGGCGAACCACATGTCCAACCGGGAAGATTAAAATCTCCTAAGCAGTTTAAAATCCAATCGTCGACGGTTGACCACCTCCAATTCAGCCCCACCACTGAAGAAATACATGCAAGCAACATGTTGAGTTGTGGTGCAGTAACTGTTGCAGCTAACGTTGCCCTCGGAAGAAGAGAACTGAGAGATAAACTCCATTTTAGGCCGTTCTTGCATATTTATTCCCGATGCTGCTGGCGCGTCATTCTCCAAGTTACTAACGGCTGCGGCCTGCTTGCAAAGGCAATCGTTTGCAGCGGGAGGCGGGGCTTGACCGTCCAGCAGGTTCAGCCCCGCCCATGACACACGCGTCACACGCCAAGCTCTGCCTAGAAGTTCAGGGACAGTCGGGATTTCGGAAACTCAGTAGAAACAGCGCCTGGATGGAGGATTTTCCCCTACTACTACCCTATAAAAACTGTCTTTGCAATGTCTTTGCAGCGAACATATTGTGTTTTGCTATTAATAAATAGGTTTGTCATTAACGGAAACCCGACCCATTACCTACTCTCCCTGCAGAAAGTCGGTTAGTAGATTTCATCAAGGAGAAATGATGTCGGTGAGTGAAATTACGTTGCTTCAATATATGCATTAATGAAAAACTTATTCACATCTCTCGACTCGACTCGTGAACAATCACTATGTTTTAATTTGAAACGTCTGACATGCAGTGAAATGATCTAGTGGGTGGTGTTTGCACTAATTGCAATGATGTTATTAGAAATGTTATTTGACTGGGGTGAGGTGCAACCCTTTTCCTGTATTTGTTCTTTCCACTAAGGCCTGTACAATAGGGGGCAAGCTATTCTGTAACTGGTATGTTCATGATCAATAATACAGTTTCCTTTAAAGGAAAACATTCATTGTTGTGTTTCTTCATATTGCATTGCAATAGCCTGTTAAAGCGATCATATATGCAGCGAACAACTAATCAGTACTGATACGCTAATAGATAAAGGGAGTGACAATAACACACACAGTATAAATGCCTTTGAATTTCTTAAGATTATAGCTTGTGCAGTATTCTTAGGGAAAAGAGGCATATGAGAGAAGGCTCATTACAACTAGAAGAGACATATGACTTTATAAAGATATACTTTTAAAGACTTGAGACTTATAATAATATTAATGGCTAATTATGCCTTGTGTTATCTTGAATCTAATATGGTTCCAATTTGGTCTTTCTGTTTTTGGTCAGCATCCGACCCGCATTTCCGAGCCAGCGAGGAGCCAGTTTTTTCCCTCAGGGGGAATCATATAACTGTCTTTGTTGTCCCTTTAAGACCCCACAGGCTACCCAAGGGAAGGGGGGAAGAGAGGGAGCTGGCAGGGGATTTACAGCGAGAAGCTCACACCCGCCAACTTCTGCCAGATGCGCACAGGCTTCCCTGAGTAGGAGTTGTGAATTTATCGGTGAGTGTGTCTTATCTCAAAACATTTTTTCAAAGCTCTGACAATATTTTGATTTTTTTTCATCCTTCTGTGATACGAAGTCTGCAAGGCAGTTGTGCAGGCAGACGACTCAAGCGCTGCGCCATCGTGATGAACTGGATCAGTCCACATGCTCTCCTCATTCAATATAAGGCGTGCTACTTAAACCCCCCCAGCTTACGCTGCTCATCCCAATTCCTATGCTGCTGGCTAGTCTTTAGATCTTTGCTGCTTGCTGCTCCCTATGGGGTTTTGGAAACCCACCTCCTACCTGGGTATCCACCTGTGGGCTCTGTTTTTATGTTTCCCGATGGATGGTTCTGCAAAGCAGATACGTTAAAGGACACGAATAACCAAGGGCAGCAGGCCCTGTCGCCAAAACCTGCTGCAGCTATGCTCAAGGATGCCTCTTTGCTGTGCAACCCATGCCTCAGAATATGCTACGGCAAATCGAGTAAACATGTTCTGCTTTCCTTTCACGAGGGTACAGAGAAGGACAGGACATGACCCCTCTCTCTACATCATTCATGCTTCATTTATTTGTTTTCTACTGCTTCTATTTGGTCAGTTATGATATGTTTATACAAAGGCCAATAATGAAAATAATTTTTCTTGAGTCCTCTGAGTTCATTTTATCTGTAGTTAGGTTAGATGCTGCTGCAGGATGATTTATCAGTCTGTGTGGGCAAGATTGTCGTTTATTTTTTTTTCTCCATTCTGCTGGTGAGTGTGGCATCAGACACAAGATGCAGTAGGCAAAAAAACTCTGGGAAAACTACTTGGTGGTGGAGAGATGTACACTGAAGATGGAGAGGCCATTCAGAACAACCACCAGGATCATCCACTTCATTAAACATCTTTATGGAATCAAGAAAAAAAGGCATTGAAATAACCTTGGGGCTGCATTGAATGCTGCCACCAATATTATATATTGTGTGTATACGTATAATATATGTATTATATGTATATTTTATTTTTTTGCTTGACCTTACTGAAACATTTCTTTTGGTAATATTTGCATTATTTGGCTATCACTGGCTTTTTTCCAAATCATCTTTCATTATGATATTCATGAAAAGGGGTGCACTTTTTTACTTAACCAGTCAACTGAGAACCACTGCCTTGATTACCTGACAAGTCCCAAAAATACACTCCACATAAACGGCACCATACAGTGACAAAGGCAGTGGACACATCATACAGGTCATGATGCTGCTATAGGTGAGAAGGGTGAAAAAAAGTTTTCCAAGACCATGTTTTTAGAACTGATTGCAAGACCCTACATCATTGGAAGATAGGATAATATAGAAAAATTTTACATAAATGCTTTCTTGGTTGTTGTACAGTCTGCTGATTGTTGTGCCTACATATAATTTATGTAGCCTATAAAATAATCACTCACTTCTCTGCCATTTTTGCTGTTCTCGGGTTTCCGTTAAATGACATAAACAGTTAGGTGCGTTTCCATCAGCTGTTTAGATGCGCATCTGGATGTTTATGCATCGGGAAATGATGATGAAAACGCCGTGATTCGCATTTAAAAATCCCCTGATTCGCACAAATTGAAATCACGCTCGCTATAGGCCGGTTTTGTTGATCGAATGGGATGGAAACAGCTGTATGCGGATCAAGTTGTGACGTACGGGTAGCGCACACTTTGACCCGACTGCTGCCGACGGAACGACGGAGTGTTACAGGCTGCGTGCCATTGCCAACCGCGGAAAACCTCGCGTGACTAGAGAAAACTCGCGCGAATTTGTAGTTTTTCACCAAAGTCCATTCTTTTATGGAAACACACCATGATTCGAATTTCTTTTCAAATGCGCATTGCCCAGTAATGCGAAATCACTTTGGATGAAACATGGTGACAACCCTATTTATTAATAGCAAAAACACAATATGGTCGCTGCAAAGACATTGCAAAGACATTTTTATGTTCACTAGGGTGAGATAGTGAGGGAAAATCCTCATTAAGGGCGTGTTCTACTGAGTTTTCCGAAATCCCGACTGTCCCTGAACTTCTAGGCAGAGCTTGGGCGTGTGACGAGTGTTCCATGGGCGGGCTTGACCTGCTTGACGGTCAAGCCCGCCCTCCCGCTGCAAACGATTGTATTGCAGCGGGCCGCAGCCGTTACCCACTCTCATTCTCACGGTCAGAGCTACACGCAGTGGCGTCACTACGCTTTTTTAATCGGGGCCAGAGCTATAGAGAGAGAGGCCGTTTCTGAAATGGCATACTACATACTGCTCGTATACTGATCGTGACGTAAAAGTAGTAAGTAGTATGCAGTCGCGGAATTGTTTTTATTGAGTAGTATTTGACAGTTACCCGGGATGAGTGTACTAATCGGGCAACCAATATTCCTAGTAACATCCAGAGCTCACTACTCGTTACTGTATCCATAATCTGCAACGCGGCCCGTTGGAAAAAACGGTGAACATTTCGAATTATAAATTTTGGCGCCCGGGGAAACATCGACGATGAATATAATGTAATATCTGAGTGTGTATTTTGACGTGATAAGCTTCTATAATGTATTGTAATCGTGGTTTTTCATTTGTTAACCTGAAACAAAGGCTCAACGTAGCCGAT
>OLKM01004454.1:0-22288 GCA_900291075.1 Melanogrammus aeglefinus | reverse complement strand
CTTGCCCAGAAGCCTATGTCCTGCAGGCGGTCCACATGCATGGGCCTGTAGTTGTTTACTTGCAAGGATGGAGTACCTGCAAAATGACATAGCCAGTTAGCACGTGAATGAATATTGGTAGGTTATATATTGTTCTGACAATTGAGACTTATAATGTTGATTAGAATGTTTGTCGATGAGCATTTCATGTCATGTAATTTATTTTAAATTATACATGATCAATCATCTTTTCATATTTATTAGAAAGTTAATCAGATAAATACAGCCCACTTATTATTCTATCATCAAAGATGAATGTAAGATACTGATCGTCTATCTATAAAATCGTATCACCTTTATCTGTATGTTTCATGATCATAATATTGTATCCATAATCATGCAAAATTAATATCAGGACTGTGACCATAAACGTATCTAGTAATATCAGTATCAGGATCAAATCATAATCATCAGACATGAATTTATATCGTAAGAGAATATCTATAATTGTCATTTGTATTGTTTTTATGTATCATTATTATCCAAATCATCCAATTATATCAGTGACTTGTGGACATAATGTATTGTAATTAGTATCAGGATCAAATCATTATCTTTGTGTAATCATGTCATAAGACATCGGAAAATATTTCCCAATATTCTTATTAGCTTACCTCCAAAATGATGGCAAAACTGTCCCTTGGACATGCTTGCGGGAAATGGGAATAGTTCTGAATAATAGCCACTTCTTTTGACGCCAAAAAAGTCTCTTCGTGATGCAGTTCAAGTATCCCATGGCCAGACAACAGTCCACGAACGTCTTCATTTTCATGGATTGTGACGGATCCCACTTGCTGTTCGAAGGCGTTCGCACTCCGCGTTTGCTCAGCATAGAGGTTGGTTTGCGTTATAAGACGCATCCACACATCGTCTTCCGTGAAGATATTAGCGCGAATTACCTGCACCGGCTGTTATAACAATCTGCAATGGCAGCTCGATCTTTATGCCAGGGTTGGCGATTGAATGGAAATCTTTTCCCCCGAGTGAAAAGTTGCCACTATACTCCACACTCGTTCGCGAAGCCTTCAAACTCGCTCAAATCCTCTTCTTCCCCACATCGCATGAATCCATTGCTCTCTTACCACGGCGATCAGATGGGTAAAAATATTTTCTTCCAAGTATATCTATTCATCTAAGTTATCTTTCGTATCGCGAAGCCTTCAAACTCGCTTTCAAATCCTCTGCTTCCCCAAAACATCGCTTGAATCCATGGCTCTCTTACCACCCGATCAGATGGTTAAATTATTTTCTTCCAAGTCATAATTCATCTAAGTTATCTAATTCAGATTGTCTTCGATGTCACTACCTTCACTCGAATCTGCCATTGTTCGATTGCCCATATTCATCGCTTCGGCGATTTAAAGTTAAAAGTCCCTACGTGAATTAAACCATGATCACGTGTAATTTCACGACCAATAGAATGCTTTGCTATTATTAAAAAAAAATCCCCAAAGCATCTCGTTCGCTCCACCAAGAATATATATCAACCAATCACAGGAAGTATAACTGGTCATGTGCCTCTTGAAAAAGACCGCATTGCTGAACAATCTGACACAGACGCGTTTCCCGGTCTCAATGGGTAACTACGCATAAGATGCGTGTCGCTTAAAGCGTAAAAATACACACGTATGCGTGATCCGGTCTGAATGGGTTAAACAAACCATGTAACAATCCCATTTTGTCATCGTTTAGCAGTCTTTCTTCTGGTTGTATATATATATAGATTCTAGACGGAGATAGATTTCATACGCCCATGGTCCTGGTGGTGATGCCAGGGCTGGGCTTTGTGCTGCTCTATATATATATAGTGGGGTGTGCCTGACCACCCCAACAAATGAAAGCCTTTCAGTATGGGAGAACCTTTTGGAAAATCTGAAATGATCAAATGAAAGCAATGCACAAAGCAAACATGTTCTCCTGTAGCATAACGGGATTACAAAGGAGAGAGTACAAAAGAATCATAACATAAAACACTTGGCAGGAGATAGGCTCAGAATGATCGCATAAGCTGAAGGTTTGCTTTGGTTCGAAGTACCTTCAAGTGAGTCAGTAGTTTACTCCAGCAAACGCAACCCCTAGAGGCCAAAATAACAGCATTGATCGTTCAGCCGCGTTAAGTGTAAGTGAAAAGCACTGCATCTACAACCTCGTACGCCCCCCCTTTTCTAACTGCGAGCTAAAGCACGAATCGGTTCAGAGAGATTTGCATGTTTGTGACAACTTGTCACAGACCAAGAGTGGAAAACCGGTCGAAGATTCGGTAAGTAATTTGTAACTTTGTCAGCCGGGCAAATCAAAGCATTGTAGTTTATGTTGTTTGATACGCCAACCATTTTTTCAGCAGTACATCTGACAATTTTGAAACGTGTATATAGTCCTATAAACATTATCTTTGGAGCAGACTCATTCATGGACATTTGTGGACCTGACGTGTATTTATTCAGGCAGCTCTGGGATGTATCTTCACAAACGTGCTCTATATTGTAATATACAGTTTAGGATTAGATGTTTTTTTTTGCCAGAATGAACTGGTCACAGTACAGCACAGAGCTAAACATGGAGGCCGACTGATGTGTCGCTCGGCTGATTTTATTGGTCGATATTGGTATATCCAGATATATCAGTATCGACTTATGTGTCTGCCGATATGAAACTTTGGAAGTTGTGAAGATTTATAAACGTAGTGACCTCTTTTTAAATCCTCTACTGTTGTGGTTGAACCTCTTAACGGAGCACATCCGCGTTAACACTCCCGTCACTTAGTCTTACGTCATGTTCTGTTGAAGGTTAGTAGCTCCTCCCTGTACTGCAGGTCCTGGTTCCTTTAGCTCATGTTTTAAGGCGTTGTTGCTGTGGCCTGAAGCTTTTCAGGAGGGTAAACAGCCGATCCCAAAGAGCTGCTAAAACCCCAAGATAAGATATTATATATAATATATATATATATATATATATTATATATATATATAATATATACTATATCAAATAAAGAAGAAAGATCTACCTAATATTTTGAATATCAACTGATATCGTTTTACTCCCTAATATCGGTATCGGCCCCTAAAATCCATTATCAGTCGGGCTCTGATTATTAACTGATCCTTTTCCTAAAGCGGTTACATTTGTTGACAGCCTGAGGTCGCATTGCAACAAAACTGACTTGAATCTGATTCAGAATCACATATTTAATTACCCGAATTTGAATCAAAAACTTCAGAAATTCCATGTTATTTGCCATTTTTGCTTGCAGTATGAACAAGGCCTAAAATCAATTGGTGGTCACACGTTTCTGATGTGGTTAAATGAGCAAGAATTAAAGAGTCACCAAATAATAATGTCTCCTTTTGTCCAGTTCCCCTTCTTAAAATGGGTATGGCTGATCCTTGTGGTCAGGGGTGGCCAGTCCAAAACAAAAATATAAGTCCAAAGTTAGCGCTTAGCTCTCTGGGTAAGAAGTTCTCTGGTGGGCAACATTCCTGAATATTTGTTACTCTTCAGTATTAGAGTTGAGAGAGAGCAGGTGGGTGACAATGGCGAGACTAAGTATATCGTTCTTAAACGAGAGTGTTTATATTGGTGTTTAGTTTTGACCTGTGTATTCCAGAGCACCTCGGTGCAAACTCAGTCGATGTTTTCCCCTCGCCCTCTCACTGCTCACCACCGTTTACTATGCCTCATGAGGTTGCGGAGGAGGAATGTAGAGTTGAGCATTTTCTTTAAAATAAATGGGAATTTGCCAGTGACAAGCTCACTATCCACCTGCGGAGTTGACCATTCCTCACTGCTGTAAGCTGTAAGGACAAGAGAGGAGAAAGCATGCCTTATCTGGCAGGGGTAAGAAGAGGTAGTAGGACAGTCTAACCATTTTAAAACCTCTAATAACCCTTGCAGTACTTGACAGACCTTATATAGTGTTAATTCTGGTTTTAAAACAGCAAATTCGTCAAAGAGATACTGATGCTGCTGAACCAGTCTGTAGAATAGGATGATATTTCACCTGTTGGTGACATTTCTTTAATATTTAAAGAAATGCCGTTCCAGCTGGGAGCAGCAGCTCTCAGCCTCCAGGTTCCACAGGCATGTTCCTCAAAGTGCAACCTTCCGAGTTGTAAAGGACAAACTCCAATGATGAGCTACACGGGCAGGTCCCTTATATTTACCGTCCACCTAACGCTTTCGTCATCTAATCAGAACGTGGTCTGCCCATGATGTTGTTACTCACCCACATTAGGAGGAATCTTGGGCATTTCGCAGGCCATGGGGAGGGGAGGTCAATTCAATAGGGATATGTTAAGGTCAACATTTATCGGAGTGTTGGAGACAGTTTTGCAAATCAAACTAACTAATTTAATAGCTCACCTGCGCTCATTTGTATTTACCGATTGGTATGTTCTCTATTTAGTTGAATAACATTTTGCTTGAATATAATTGTAATTTTTTCAGTCAATACATGCATATGAAGGACCTTGACCCACTCCATGGGAGAAAGCTGCATGTAGTTCATAACCTTAAAGTGCACCTATTATGCTTTTTCGACTTTTATGACCTATAGACGTTGTTATAATGATTTAGTCATGTTTAACCATACTAAAGTCTCAAATAATGACGAACATGCATTTAGACGTGTTCCCTGCGGACCGTCTGGGGTGGCTGTGAGCAGAGCGCTGAACACTATCGACGCCGGTCGCGATTCACAATTTCTGGGATTTATCTACGTAGAACAATCCGGATTTTCCACGTATGGTAATGCTGGCACACGCTCTTCCGGAAGACAACCAATCACAACGGAGTGGGGTTGGCAGGAGGGGGGCGGAGAAGGACGAAGCCGAGTGTTGACGGAGAACGCTGAAAGCGCCCAGATGAGAGGAAGAGTTTCCCGAAAATCGACATTTTTTTGCGCTTCGTGTCAGGCTGCTCTATAGGAGTCATTAATAAGAAACTAAGACCAGAAAAGTGGCATAATAGGAGATCTTTAAATGATGTCACAAAGCCAGAATTCATTGGCTGACGGCATCTTCGACTATGATTTCCTGTTGAAGCGTTGCATGCGTTTGTGTTCGCCATCCTCTAGTTTACCAAGGCCCCCTCTCTTCCCGTTCCTCTAGTTCCACGGCCTGAGGTCAGCCTGCCTACCCTGAGGGTTGTGCAACAGGCCTGCTAATCTGGCACCATCGGCAACGCGCACCCTTCTAGAAGGTTATGGAAAAGCAGCCTTACACCTGGGGACATAGAGGTCTTTTGTGTACTGGAGTTTTAAACACACGCCATTGAGGTGGTCCAAATGAGTACGGTAGTCACTGGGACTTTACCGGCACTCCCCAAGTGGGGTAATGAGAGAAAGAGGGCTTTATGTGTTTTTTTTTAGCTGTGTACACACACACCACACACACACACCACACACCACACACACACACACACACACACACACACACACACACACACTACCGTGTGTTTGGTTGGTTGTCTGTTGACTTGACCATCCAAAACACATCAATGATGTGTGGAGTATTGAACTGTTGTTGAAACTGATGTTAAAATAGTAACTAAATGGTGTATTGATGATAACATTGTGTCTCAATATTTCCACAGCGAGAGAGCTGGAGAGGAGATGACAAGGTCTTTTCACTTCTTATTTTGTCTGGCTGTGAGTGTGAGGACTCTCTTGTTCACTATGCTGCTGCTGTCCTCTGGATATTAAGGCCCCATCCCATTTCTACCCCTTAGCCCTTCCCCTTACCCCTTCAAAACAAGGGGGAGGGGTAAGGGGTAAGGGGTAGAAGTGGGATTGGGCCCAAGTGTGTTTGTGTTTGTGAGGACTCTGGTTTACTTTGTTGCTGGCGTCCTCTGGATATTAAGTGTCGGTTTGCTCCACCGATTCTTAGAAGTGAATTTAGCGACTGAAAAAACGACAATGTAATTTCCCAGTGCCTCTGTTAATCTTTTACTCTGGACTTTTTGAACTGGGAACCCGTTGGCTGTAGAGCAGAAGTGGGGCTTTATCCTGGGCACAGCTCCGGTCTCGACCGAGGGTAAATGATTACAGTGTCAGGGAAGATACTTTCCACCATGTAAGAGTTTGCTCAGCTACATATTTATATGGAGAGGGAATTTCCAATCTAGGACAAAAAACAAACAAAGTATTGCTCATAAGGAGGGGGGGAGGGTGTGTGTGTGTGTGTGTGTGTGTGTGTGTGTGTGTGTGTGTGTGTGTGTGTGTGTGTGTGTGTGTGTGTGTGTGTGTGTGTGTGTGTGTGTGTGGCGCTCCTCTTATCGCCCATGCCACACAGCCTTTCAACTCCATCAAAGCACCTTCGGCTACAAACAAATACCTTCCTCCACTCAAAGAAATGCCGTCCGGGTTTTGAACTTGACAATGAATACACGTTGCTGGTAAACTCCTGGTTTTGGGCCTGGTTTTGAGTCCGAGCCTTTGTTCAGGAGAAAGGTCATTGTCCCTGTGACGGTCTGCATGTTCATAAAGTCACCAGATGGCTGAATCTGGGCACTCACTGTTCTGTTATTCTTGTGTCTTTTACGGGGCTGGAGTCAAACGAGAGCGCAATATTAGTATCAACAGCAGCTCTGTTTATTAATGGCTAGCCAGGGCTGTCTCAGTGCTCTCCTACGTAACCATGTCATTAAGCATGACTCACTGGCCAAAGGACGTTATGGCTGTTCCTTCCCAGGCAGGATTTAAGAAAGTTTCTGCATTCTTTCCAGCAATTGGGTCATAGTTCTGACATAAGCGTTTAAAGAGGCACACAAGCTCTGATTTCACGCTGAACACACACGGGCTTATGGCATTCCCTTTCTCTCAAACGCGCTCCCCAACACCTGCACACATACACATGCACACACACACACACACACACACGCATGCACTTCTCTTACCATAACCATGTTTTGTGTGAGCATGATGAGCAGAGAGGACACAATGTACTGAATCGGATGTGCTGCTTCAATCTCTCCACAGTCCTAAAAACATGATGATCAAGTTTTCAATTCAATTAAAAAAAAAGCTTTATTGGCATGAGAAATATACATTTGGATTGGCAAAGCAGGTGAACAATAAAATAAACAGTGTTATAAAATAAAAAGTAAAAAGGTAAGGCATATATAATAATAATAATAATAATAATAATAATAATAATAATATGAACCGTTAAATACAAAATCTATACATTCAAATGGTCTACTATAAAAGTACTGAAAGTAAAAAGTGCGATATTATCTCCAGGCTCTATCTAAGGAGTTTGGAGGCTTCATACAGCTCACTGTTAAAGGCAGCGTAGTGCTAGTTTTCTGAAAGGTGTTCCCGTCTAGCCCAACGGGTTGAGCATACATGAGTGAATGGACCTTAAAAGCACAAAATGCATCCATACACTGGCTACCAGAGTGCATGTTATGTGGTAAACGCTTGGTGAAAAAACAGTCAGCATATGGTAGTTTGTGGAGGGTTGTGCAGGTTGGTTCCTTGCCTTAATAGCGCAGGATTATCAGTGATCAGACATGTTAGTGCCTCCGGGTGCGTATTCCTTTGGTCTGAGCGCGTGTTTGTGGCTTCTGGCTTGCCTGCTAATCCAGCTGTTGCCATGGCAGGCACCTAGCGGGACTCCTGGACTAGTCTGTACAGAGAACAGCTTAGGCACCAAGGCCTCCACAGAACACACTGTCGGTTCAACACAGCAGGCGTCAAGGACCAAGATGGCCAATACTCCTCGAGTCTTATTACGGACAACAGTCCTGTCCACAAGCCCCTGGGAGCCCCTGGTTCATGTCAATACAATGTCCTGTCCAAGGCGTTTATCGCTAACGGCACACCGATCAACCAATGTCAACGGTGGTGCTTGTGTTGTTTTTAGTTTTTTCCGTTCTTGTCCGACCAAACCAGCGTAGCTCGCCGTGGAACAGCAAAAGCCCTTCTCTTCAATGGCTGATGTAGCTCTGACTCCAGCTCCTCGGTCACAGTACATGGTGAAGAGCCCCCTACTGGCGATGAATGCCATTTACCAATATGTCTCAACAACAACCTTTTAATGTAGATATTGTGGAAACTCTGTTCATATGTATCTAGGATAACAAACGTTTGCCTTGCCTCTGGGGAGTTTTGCTCCATTCCGTTGTCTTACATTTTCTCTTGGTCTCCTCATTTCAATCGGTAGGTGATGATGACGGTTTGGTTTGGAAAGGGGGGGTGCTTGGAACATTAAATCATAACCTCAGACCCCTTCAGAGAAAAACAGGTGTCTGGTATCGGCTATCGGGTCGGAAACAATGTGTGATTGCAGTCTCGTGTTCAACTGCACACTGCTATGGCCGACAGGTTTGTCACACAGACAGCTGCCCTCCACAATGGATTCCCTGTGCCTAGAAATGATACACTTCCCTTAAACACACCCCTTTGTGTTTGAACACAAGCCAGTGTGGCAAAGGGATTTACTTATTTCCGTTATACCGTACACCAGTCAGCCATTCCCAATGGAAACTTGATTATTTTTCTTGCATTTAAGGTCATTTCATTTCCAGCCCGACCAGATAAAGAATTCTTTCCACTTACGTCGAATAAGATTCTTTCCAACCAATAGGGAGAGCAATGGGTGGGGGATGGGTGAGGCCTGCTGTCGTCACAGGCGTACTGCTGAGCACTCGTGTCCTCATAGACCTACTCCACTTCATAACCGACCGTACATCAAGCCCAGGAGTCACCGTCTGCTCATGTAGGTCTTCCCGATGAAACGGCGAAAACTTATTTTTACGGCTTCCTGTGTTTACAACTCAGTTTTTTTCTAGTTGCTTTGAGGTGCTGTTCGCTGTGATTTACCGCTGTAACATCTGTACAGCGGATGTCCTCCATGTTGATGTGTTTATCCGTGTTGTCGCGGCTCTAAAAGGGGTTAAGGATGAGTTGTACGCACACATTGGTACAGGCGATGTGAGTGTGCCACCCAGAAGACACTGGGAGCCTACTAGTGTGGTCGGATTAACGCTCATCCTGTGTTCCTCTGGGGCAGTTTTATCAGAGCTATAAAGTCTTAACGCAGGGGTCTCCAACACAGTGGCCGCGGGCACCAGGTCGCCCGCAAGGACCACATGAGGCGCCCGCAGGCCTGGTCTAAACATGGCACAACTCATTCTTGAACAACTCTTTCCCACCTTTTTTTAAGTCATTGTCGAAAATTATTGTGAGAAATCGTTAACATGATCAGTGTCTCAAACTGGGTGCCCTTCGTGTGACGCAGTACCCATGAAGTAGCTCTCCGGTTCAAAAAGGTTGGTGACCCCCTGCTCCAACGGCTCCTGTGAACTTCCTCCCTCCAAACCACCACTCGTCCCCCTCCAGGGACAAGTGCCTCAACCCTCGACCGAGGGAACATGTCCAGTAGAAAGTCATCAGGGGGCCCCGCCTCCTTTTAGGACGGTCGAACAGCTGAAACTCTGCCATTTTTTTTTTCCCATGTATTGTCTTGGAGAGGTTTCTGGAATAATGCGCTGGCCTGAAACACAACGTCTTGAGTTCTCTCCGGAGCTTTCGTTCTCTGTAGTAACTTTGCGGGCGCCGGTGGAATCTGTTCAGTGATTGCTGAGGGACGTGTGCTATAAATAACTTGTTGACAGCCGGCCAGCCGGCCAGTCTAGCGCCGGCAGACGAGACCCATGCAGGGAGAGCCGCTAGGACCAGCGGAGCGCTAATAACACCGGTTCAGCCCGTCTTAAGCCCTTCCGAGTACAGTGGGCAACATGGGGCTGTTTGACTGGTGTGTAATGTCAGTCATCTTGAACATACCCATTCATCAGTTCACCCCCCACCCACCCCCCCATCACCATGTAGCGCGACCCGGTTTTTGCTTCTGAAAACTCTTGCCATGTTGTATTGCTGTGCATCTGCACATAGTATTAAACGATAGCCACCAATGTCCCAGTCAACGAATGCAAATGGGGCCACACTAAATAGTTTTTAGTTCTCCTGTAAGCAGGAGAACTTGTGAGTCTGCCAAATCCCACCCCCCCCTGTATACTGGGTGACCCCAAGGTTGGGGAACTGGGATGAGGCCTAGTACCTTAACAAATCAAATGTTTGTTCCCTCAAAGTTTAGAAATATAGATGTTTGAATAAATACGCCTAATCTCCTGAAGATTTCCAAACTGTCCCCAAACCCCCTCCCATGGTAGGCTGAGGAACCAGACGTTGGCCCCGAGACTGAAGCAGCCAGCAGCTGGAGGCTGTCAGGGAATCACGGCTGATCAAACACAGGCCGTCCCAAATGCTATGGCTAATGTGTACGCTATTGTTCTAAAGCTTCTGATAAAAGCTCTAGTTCTAGTTCAAGAGTACGTATGGGAATTTTGTAAATTTCAATGTATGGCTAATTTGATTAATATTTAGCACTTCACTGAACCTAAACCCTCTGCAAGTGTGTGGTAGATGCCAGTATTGTTATTACTCACTCACTCACTCACTTTTTAGTTTGTATTTTCTGCTATTTCACCAATGCAAAGGCAAAAATCCCATAATAGTAGTGATAGCTGCAACGTTTTGTTTGTCCTACACGTTTTAGTCTCAGACGAACCAGGGGCTGGTTGACTTCCTGTCCTACCTCTCTCCATCCTCGCTTTATGACAACGATCCAACGCCTCCCCTCTCGCTAGGGCGCGGTAGGTTTTACAGGGACCCGCCCCTCAGACCCCAGCACCCGGAAACAATAGACCCCGTTTACGAGGAGACCCTCGTGGTATCCCCAGCTCGTATATCAGTGCACACAGTGGCACTGGGGCCGGCGGGAGAACGCGGAGGGCCACTGTTTGTGTAACGGAACACCAACCCCTCTTCACAGCCACTAAAGCTTCCTTTGTAAACATGGTTCTGTTGATGTTACGCCATTACTGATTACAGATGGTTTGTAATTCCCCCAAAGGCCAGATAAGTCCTGCCTTCCTGTCTGTGAGCTTGTTAGTGCAGCGGAAACAAACAAACATCTCTAAAGAGCGTCCTACTGTTAGTGAGTGTGTGAGTGTGTGTGTGTGTGTGTGTGTGTGTGTGTGTGTGTGTGTGTGTGTGTGTGTGTGTGTGTGTGTGTGTGTGTGTGTGTGTGTGTGTGTGTGTGTGTGTGTGTGTGTGTGTGTGTGTGTGTGTGTGTTTAAACCGCACACCCATGCTCGCGTCCCTCATTAAAAAGTTGCCTGGTTCTGCCGGCGCTACATTCTGTGAATCTGAATGCTGACTGAGGCATTATGGGTAGGCGACGCTGTCATTAATTACCAGGACTCCCCTTCTTCTCTGTCCTGAAGCGCCGGGCCGTAAAACCCCCCCCCGCCTCCTTCAGGACGTCGGCAAGAAGGTAGTGGTTTGAAGAGCAGCGATCAGGGATGACAACAATATTTAATGTATACACACGCGCACACGCACACACATCGCTCGCTCTGTCTCGATCTGTCTGTCTGTGTCTCTCTGCCTGTGTGTCTCTGTCTCTCTGTCTCTCTGTCTGTGTGTGTTGTGGCGTATTATCATTAGTCACATTCCATCAGTTCCCAGCGATCACTGAGGCTTGCAAGCACTTGTTTGCTGCACATTTCCCTCGCCCCCCCCTCCTCTCTCTCTCGCTCTCTCTTCAGCCCCTTCTCTCTATTGTTCTCCTGGTGCCCCCATTTCTTTCCTTTCTGTCCCCAGCTCAGCCCTCCGAGTGGAGCTCTCCCTCCCTCTGCCGCCGGTCCCGGGCCCAGAGGGGGGGGCTGCTGTGTGCTAGCGGCTGCTGTGGTCAGCGAGGGCAGCGGGCCATGAGACTCGCATGATGGAGCGCTCCTTAGTGCCCCGTCCGCGAACTCTTCTGTCCCGCGTCTGTTTGCCCCGGCTGGTTTGATATCCCGCCATCGCAATAGCGCGAATGAAAATACCTTCTTGTGGGGTTTAAAATATATTTAGCGATATTTAGTATTTTGAAAATGGCACGGAAAAGGTTTTGCTTACATTGTAATATAAGATCGAGAGGTCTGACGTTACGAGGGCATTTATCTGTGAGCTGAGGTCGCGATCTGCAGTCGTATGAGCTACGTTGGGACGCAAAGACCAACCATTTCCTGTCGTGGGACAGATCTTTCCATCTAAATTCATTAACCGTACAAACACTTCCAGTGGAAACCCGAGACCATAGGCCTGCGTGGAAGTGATGGGGCGTGAACTAAAACCAAATGGAGATGAACTTTCATCCGGAGACTAAATGTGATTTCCCAAACAGGAGAATTGAATCATCGGTCCATTCTCTTGTTCTCGTGTGTCGGAGCGCGCTGAATGGGTGCGAGTGTGATTGGATTACTCACTGCTTGAATGGGGGGAACCCTTCTTCTACCGAACCAGCCTCTGTCGGCATGGCTTTAGCATGGAACCCGTTTCAATGAAGATCAGGACAAGGGGGGCTTGTCTTGAAGGAATGAAGTTTAATGCAGTAGCTTAAGTAATCGTGTCACCTTGTTACAAGGTGGCACTTGCCGCTAGTCCTGCTCAAAGGCAGAGTCAGGGTGACCGAGGGATGTATGTGAGGTAAAGCTTGACAAAGGAAAGCCCCTCAATGAGGAAATGTAAGGCCAGAACGATGAAAATATAACTACTTCTGCTACAAACCACTTGGTCCACCATAAAAGTGCACACTAGCTTGACTATTGTCCCAGCAGGCCCATACAGGAACGTAGGGCCATTGGGTCGTGGAGGGGGAGCCCGGGGTTAGTTTGGGGGATTCCCTTGATGAATCAGAACCTCCACTGGCAAGCAGCCACCTGCCGCAGAGTTCCTCCCCCATCGACCCGCTCACCCGTCTCCAGAGAAGCTCGCGCGCTCGCATGTCCGCTGCACAAAACCCACGACGCGGCGTTCGTTTGTAGCTTGCGGTGTGCGCCGCGAACCGGCAGCCCACCGCTAGCGTTAAGAATACTACAGAGAGGATCCCGAATTAGTTGTGCATTGATCTGCTGTTGAGCGGAACCGTGGCGGTCTGGAAGCAGTCTGCGGGGGGGGCGGGGGGGCTCATTGATGAATGCTGGTGCTTCTGCTCTGGTAAATGTTTTCTTATCCCACTCACAGTCTGTGGTTGGCCGTCCCTCGTGGGGGTCCTGCGGGGGGGCTGGGGGGGGCTGGTTCCCACAGTGGTTTGAGCTCTGAGCTCTAAACTCTGCCGGGGGGGGGTGCAGTCGGGACCGTCTTCAGGGAGAAGGAGCCAGCGGCCTCCTCTCCTCCCTCCCTTCTGGAATTCCAGCCTTGACCCCCCCCCCTCCACCCGGGAGCCAGTGACCGCGGGCCGGACCAGGACCGGCCCGCGGCATCTGAGCCCGTTATTTACGGGCTTTCATTAGAGACCATGCACATGTGTTGCTATGGCGATAGAAGGGCACGACGGTTTAATTCTGTCAACAACTCATTTTGAATTAAATGAATCCCTCCAGGTATGTGCCATGTCGGAAAACACGACGACGCTATAAACTACGTTTTATGGCGGAGAGGTACTTTTCTTTATTTGTTCAATATATGTAATAATATAGTGCTTTTTGTTTCATTTGCATTCATTTAAATCTCTGGTCGTTTATGGTTTATAGAGTAATCCGCCTCTCGGAGTACGACCGCCGCTTTGTGGCGCCCTTCACCCCGCCGCCGCCACGTCCACTTCCTGTTCTACTGGCGGGGACCCTCTGGCGTCTTTTTTGTAATCATAGTTCAGTTGAGCTACATCCAAAACAGAAAAACACCTAAGGAAGAGCATCCATGATGATTTAACTCATCCCTACAGAATGAATCCCTTTCCAAAGGGGTCACCCTGCACCCCCCCGAGGTTGAGGACTCACACCCTTCTATTTAACATAAACCCTGGACGCCATGCAAGCAGAAATGAGACGGATAAAAGGGGTAATAGGATGAGGGGACGGGATAGAGGGCGTATGATACAGCGCGAGCCCCAAGGAGGAGTCCATTACTGTATGCAGACAGACGGACGTGTAGATGCGCCCCACAGCATATGGCTGACGGGGTGGGGGGGGGGCTGACGGGACCAGAGCTCTCCACACCCCTACTTCAGGCTCCACCAGCGCCTGAACACAAACGACTTAATTCTTTGTATCCTAGCAATGAAGGAGGCTCATACGCCGTCTGTGTGTGTTGCCGGAGGGGGGGGGGGGTCGCCCCTCTTTGACTGACTGTTGACTGCTTGGTTTTTTGCAAAAGGATTCACTCTCCATAACGGAGCCAGCGGCGAGCCTGGGAATTCTGATGGAAATGTAACTAGGAAGAGCATTCCCACCGGCTTTGACCACTAATACTAATAAGGACATCCACCGTTATCTGTTGAGCTCTAGGCAGCGCGTTTGATAGATGGTCAGATACATGAAACATACTCCGTACGGGAAATATGTTTCAAAAGCAATGCATCAACGCCTTTAACTTATTGTCGTTGTTGTGATGTGGTTTTCCTATTCAAGCTAGTGGGACTCTTCGTCACTTCCACCGTCTTATGCTACATGACCTCATATCCACCGCCTGGATGATATGAGGTCACAAGACGACTGCACGCCAACAGAACATTTAATGATAGGGCCCTGCACCCCATCCTCACCCCTCTCTCCCCCATGGGGGTCTGTGTTCTGACCCCTCTCTCCCCCATGTGGCTCTGTGTTCTCACCCCTCTCTCCCCCATGTGGGTCTGTGTTCTCACCCCTCTCTCCCCCATGTGGCTCTGTGTTCTCACCCCTCTCTCCCCCATGTGGGTCTGTGTTCTCACCCCTCTCTCCCCCATGTGGCTCTGTGTTCTCACCCCTCTCTCCCCCATGTGGCTCTGTGTTCTGACCCCTCTCTCCCCCATGTTTCACAGGTCGTCTTGGGAAGGAGCCGTTGGTTTCTTCGGCGTCTTGTTCTCCTTCCTGTGCCTGCTGGGCTCCTGGCGGAGACATGACCCCATAACACAGCGTTGGAAACAAATGGTGAGCAAACACATCTGTCGGCACCCGTCTGCGTCTTTGACTCTAGCCCTGGTCCAGACCCAAGCTCTGAATACTCAGTGACGGTGTTACTGGTTCATGGCATCAATGACCTGCCGCTGAGGGCCGCTGACCCCCTTCAGCGATCGGGTGGGGGGCCCGGGCTGACGTGTGTCCTCTCTGACCCCTCCAGCTCTGTGGGGATGGCGCAGCGCACCGCGGGGGCCCCAGGCCCGCTCTCAGTGCTGCTGCTGGCCGCCACGGTGGCCTCCGCCCTCGCCCCGCCCCCCTACCCCTCCTTCAGCCGCAGCGACGCGCTCTTTGAGCACCTGGCGCTGCACCCGGACGCCGCCGTGGGCCGGGTGTACGTCGGGGGGCGGGACCGCCTCTACCAGCTGGACCGCGCCCTGGCGCTGGAGCTGCAGGACGCCACGGGGCCCGTGACGGACAGCCGCGAGTGCCTGCCCCCCGTCACGCCGGGCAACTGCCCCCAGGCGCGGCTCACCCCCAACCACAACAAGCTGCTGCTGGTGGACCCCTACTCCATGGAGCTGATCGCCTGCGGCAGCGTCAACCAGGGCATCTGCCAGAAGCGCAGCCTGGCCAACGTGTCCGCCGTGCTGTTCTCGGCCCAGCGGCCCGTGGACACGCAGTATGTGGCGGCCAACGACCCCGGGGTCAGCACGGTGGGGCTGGTGGTGCGCTCCCGGCCCGAGCGCCGCCACGGGGCCCGTGCTGTACGTGGGGCGCGGCTACACCAGCAGCCACCCACCCATCTCCACGCGCAACCTGAAGCAGGAGCCCGTCTTCTCCTACGAGGAGACGGCCAAAGCTGGCGGTGGCGGGCCGGCTGTCGGAGTACGACCACCACTTTGTGGCGTCCTTCGCCCGCCGCCGCCACGTCTACTTCCTGTTCTACCGGCGGGACCTCAAGTCGCTGTCGCGCGAGTACCGCAGCTACGTGTCCCGCGTGTGCCTGGACGACCAGGCGTACTACTCCTACGTGGAGGTGCCCCTGACCTGCCGCTCCGGCGCGGGGAAGGTGTACAACCTGCTGCAGGCGGTGAGGCTGGGTGGGGGGGCATCGGCGCAGGGCTCGGAGGTGTTGCTGGGCGTGTTCTCCACGCGGCTGGCCTCGTCGGCGCGGCCCAGCGACGACTCGGCGCTCTGCACCTTCCGGCTGGACGAGCTGGAGCGCCGGATCGACGCCACGCGGGACCTGTGCTACACGCAGTCGGGCCGGGAGGCCGGGGGCGACGCGGCCGCCTACATCGAGTACGACGTCAAGTCCAACTGCGCCAACCTGCCCGAGGTGAGAGGGGTCTCCTGGGGGGGCTATGTAGGGTTTAGTTCTGGAGGAATGATGCTAACAGTTAGACACCAGAGGGCAATCAATGGTGTGTATATCAATGTAGATGTTGGGATTTAGCTTTAGAACAAAAATTGTCTATCTCGATAGCTAGCAATGCTATATTATAGTGCAAAATGTTTACGTTTTCCGTCCAAACGTCCAATCATAATGGGATTGGAGGGAATCCCCTCAAACACAATTGCAGGTGTGTTCTGTTGGTGTGTGTTGAGAGCGGCATGCTCTGTTTCGGTCTAGTGTGTCATCCGGGGTGAAACCCCAAACCTCCACGGACACACACTCGATAGTCATTAAGCTGGGTTTGGGTAAGGAACAGAAATAGACGAAGAGCACAACAGGAAGGATAATGTTACGCCAGCACGCTGTTTAAAGGGCCCTTATTATCCAGCGAGCCCTTGGGCCGGGTGAAGACGGGCCAGGTGTGGGAGCAGCCAGAGGGCTTAGCGGTTAATACCTGGCTTCCTGTCTTGGTTATGGTTCTACTTTTCAAAGCCCAGGCCAGCTGCCTCGGCCAAGGAGCCAGCCGACCCCAGGGAGGCCTCTTACAGGGAGCCCCAACGCTGGAATTCAGGGTTCATTGCCTCAACCTTCCTATTGCCAAACCTCAAGACCAGTGGGCCCCCAGTTTCCAACGCTCTCTTGAAAACATAAATCTTGCAGAACAAAAGACGACACTCCCTGTTCCGGCGTGTAACCAAACTGTAGAAGCAACGCGCTGTAGCAGCCCGGGGCCCCAAGCCTGGGGGCCGCACCGAACTCTTGGTCACAGCCTGAGGGCGGAGGTTCCTCCAGGATTTTGACCCCCCCCCCCTCCTTCAGCCTTTACACACACACACACACACACACACACACACACACACACACACACACACACACACACACACACACACACACACACACACACACACACACACTGAGCATAACTCTGACAAACCTCCCCTTCCGTAATAAGTTCTGTTTTCCACTCCCAGTATTGTTCAGCGTTGTTTATTTCGATCCGGCCAGAGGTTATGATCATCTTTCATCGGTTTTAATTTACCACACACCGTCATGTGTTCATCTCTTATAACGCCTGGTTCTCCCCCGCCGGCTCACAGAACACGCTGGAGGCCTACCCCTGCGGCTCGGACCACACCCCGAGCCCTATGGCCAGCCGAACGCCCGTGGTGGCGGAGACCATCCTGCACAGCCCGTCGGCACGGCTCACCGCCGTGGCCGTCAGCGTCAGGAAACAGCACACCATCGCCTTCCTCGGGGACTCCAAGGGCAACCTGCACAAGGTACGGGCTAGTGACCTGCACAGGGTACGGGCTAGTGAGTCACCTGCACAGGGTATGGGCTAGAGACCTGCACAGGGTACGGGCTAGTAACCTGCACGAAGTACAGGCTAGAGACCTGCACGAGGTACGGGCTAGAGACCTGCACAGGGTACGGGCTAGTGACCTGCACGAAGTACAGGCTAGAGACCTGCACGAGGTACAGGCTAGAGACCTACACATGTATGTATGTTTGTATTCTATATACATACCTACCTACCTACATAAGATCAAAATCCAATCATTTCCATCACTGCCCAATCCTGGGATGAACTAGTAAAACATGCCAACTTGTGCTTGGTATACAAAGTGTGGAGGAGAGGTCACTGACTAGTGCCTTCTGCCAGCCTGGCTGAAGACGCTTCAGTCAGAGGTTACAGAGAGTAGAATAGAAAATGTAATCAGACAACTCTTCTAGATCTTTCTATCACCAATTAAAACGATTGATGATTAATCCACACACACACGTCAGCACTAAACTCTTTCTGCTGCCGCTTGCTATGTCCTGCTTGTTGCAGTGAAGTCCTGTTTGTACACGAGTCTGTCTGCATACGTTTGTCTAAACGTATCTTATCGTTGTATTTTGTCCGTATTGCTCTCGTGTCTTTAAACTGCGTGTCCAGCTCTGCATGTGCTCTGATGTCTTGTAGGAAGCCTTTCCCCCCATGGTCAGGGTTAAGGTTGGGGTGAGATAGCCTATTGGGGCCTCATCTATTTAGTTATCCTGTTAATAGGAACCAGTGCCTATGGCATGGCCCTATTGTTGCCATCATGATGGTCCCATGACGGCCCCTGCTCTGTGCCATGGCATCCACAGCTGATGGACCGTCCACATGACCCGACACGGAGAGAACAGCCCTGAGAAGGTCTTATCGCTGTAGTCATGAGCGGGACAGAGGGGGGTGTGTTAACTCAGGGAAGGTGGGTCCCAAACCGATGCAGAGCAGAGGTCACTGCAGGGTCGTGTGACTATGATGCGTTTCCTTCAGGGTCAGTTGGAGGGTCGCAGAGGAGGACCCTAGGAATGTCCTGTTGGCATGCTTGTGCAGCGTGTGAAGGCCTGAAGGGTGTCGTTTAGGGGGGACACACTGTCAACTCCCCACCTCTGGTTCCATGGGCTTGGTCTGCTGGGGGAGCGCACGGTCCAGACGGTGGCGCTGAATTCCTGAGGCGTGCTATACGCGTGGAGCCCGCAGCGGCACAGACAAGCCCCCCCAGACACTTCCAGTCGGTCAGTGGATCTGCTCACCTGCTCATCGGACGAAAGACTGCACTGGATCAGCAGGTTGCCGGTTTGGTCCCCTTGAGGTGGGGTTCCGGTCAAGACGCCTAGCCCTTAAACTGCTCCCCGGCAAGCTGGCTGTCCTCTTGCATAACCCCAGACACCGTCGTCTGAATATGTGAATACATAATTGAATGTGAGAAAATGATTTTGAAGGCCTGTGACCCGGCCATTGGTCTGAAAGAACAAAAGTCAGAAAGAGAGTAATTAAACCAAAAGAGGAGGGGAGATAATCTAGACAACGTCCACCTATCTATTATGTCAGCAGGCATATATTGGCCTCTAGGGAACTTCGTTCACAGCTTGCGGGCGGACTCTCAGACAGTTTGGCCCTTTTGTGGTTGTTTTCTCAATGGCTGCCTGCGGGCTAGACCTCAGCAGCAGCAGCAGTAGAATGGCACAATGACAGCCATATAACCGCTGTTTTCAGACGTTTCGTAACCACATTGCCTGCATCGCTGCTGGCCACGGTCAGGCATTATGAAAGCAACAGTGTTGGCTCCTTGATACATGCGGTCCTCATCGCTGTGCTGGTTTCCCGAACAGCCCTAAAATAGGGCCGTTCTTTCATGGAGTCATGAACACCGGAGAGCTGTAATGCGCTGGGTGGTGGCAGTGGCTTATTGGACAAGTGACGCGGGTGGCGGATGTTTTTCAGCTCCGAACACAAGGAGACGGGTCGATTCATTTACCACGGCGTCGGTGGCGCAAAACATTCAATATTCTGGGAAATGTCAGGGTCTATGATTGAACATAAAGACGTCCAGCCCCATTCACCCAAGGAATAGCCATAGTGTTTGGATATAATCTTTTCAACGTTTATTATTGTTGGTTTCAGCTGGTGAATGTGGTTGGGGAAAATAAAGGATGGTTGTGTTTTTGACTCCTAGATAACATCTCTTTCTGTATCAAACTATTTCTCTTACTGTTGCTGTGGTGCCAACCCTTCCCTCTCTGCTTCTCTTCCTGGCCAGGATGTGATGGTATAAAAAAAAGCTGGTCGTGCTCCACACGGGTTCCCCCGCATATCTTGGTAGACACTATGTATATCTTTTCCTCTAGGTCTTCGCAGAATCCCTCGCTGTGGCCAAAAGCTGGCCAATATTTAGCATTCAGTACACACGGGTTGCTCCTAGAATCACCTGAACCGTTCCTTGCAATGCAGCGGAAATCTGATGTCTGAATCTCAAATGTGTTACAACAAATAGCCAGTGAGCAGGCGTTGTGTCTTAGCTCATCCTAGATTGTTTTGGTTGCTCAGAGATTTTTTGTTTGTGTCTACAACGTGGAACAATGCAGTTTCCGTGCGATAGACTAATAGGCCCGACACACTGCCCGTCAATCTAACAATAACATTAATACTAGTATTCTAGCGCTCTGAGCCCATGCCCCACAACACAACCCATTACAACAAGCTGCCTTTTCATTACGGTGATTAAAAGTGAAGCCCCATTGATTGACATAACTGCGAGCTGTGCACACACACAGTGGGATGAGGATGAGGATGAGGATGATGATGAGACTGCTGTTCCCCAGGTGTACCTGGGACCCAACGGCGAGGTGAGGAGGAGTACGCCGTGGGTCCCCGTGTTCAGGCCCAACACCCCCATCAGCTCAGACCTCATTCTGGACCAGGAGGAGGAGCACCTCTTCATCATGACCTCCACCATGGTGCGCACACACACACACACACACGCCTAAACACACACCTACACAGAGACACACACACACCTACACAGAGACACACACACCCCTACACAGAGACACACACACACCTACACAGAGACACACACACACCTACACAGAGACACACACACCTACACAGAGACACACACACACCTACACAGAGACACACACACACACACACACACACACACACACACACACACACACACACACACACACACACACACACACACACCCCATAACACAGGACCACAAATTAACATGAGATGGACCTTATGTTTCCCAGCTCCAGAAGAGGCCCGTAGCCGAGTGCCACAAACACACCGACTGTGACTCCTGCCTGCAGGGCCATGACCCGTACTGTGGCTGGTGTGTTGTTCTGGAGGCAGGTGAGTTCAGTCCCACCGTCTCCGTCCAACACGCTGTGCTGAACCAGGGTTTTGCAAATGCTGTTTCCGGAAGGAAATCGACGGCAGGTCCACGGATTTGTGATCCAGACGGTGGCAAGTGATCACTTGTGGGCTGTCTAGAACCCAAAGCAAGCTTCTAGACCTTTCATTATCAATAGGTCTGATAAACACTGTGTCACTGTGACGCTAATCATGGGTCTGCTACTGAATGTTGCAGGGCCCGGGGAGAAGCCTAGGCTAGCTAGTCCAACTACCGGGGCGCCCAGGTACAGAGAGGAAGCAGACCCCTAATTCCATGAAGGACACTGTGGTTATCCAGCCAGGACGCGTTCCCGTGAGAAGGGTGTGTGTTGACTTGTAGTGTGAGTCAGTCTGCAAATACATTTGCAAATTGAAGGCGGTCATTTTATTATCACACCTTCTTCACGTGCTTGAAAGAAAAAAGACCTTTTCAGCTGCTTTAGGCGCTAGTATTCTGATATGCCATGAGGACCAGGTGATGGGGGGGGGGGTAGTGTATTTCCAGCACTTTATAGACGACAGCGCGCGCTGCAGTACGGATTCACTCTGCAGTCTGCATTGCTAGAGTCTCTTCATGGTCGCGGTCTTGAACTGTGCGTGCAGCGATCAGTGACTTTTTCAAATGGTTTCATGCAATGATTAAGAGCTTGAAGGGTAAAAAAGGTCTGACATGGGAAATGTATCCACAAAGGGAAGCTTTCTTAGGCCTGTGAATGAGCCGCGGAAACGCCATCCATGTAGTGTGTATTGTCACGCATTTGTTTTTGAGCGCAGTGTATTTCATACCTAGCAAAAGTGGCGTTTGTCTTGCGTTCGTCTGAGAACATAAGCAACTAGCGAGGAGGGAGATGGGGGCTCCATGCCTGACTCGGTGTGAAAGTCTGACTGGGATTTATAATATTTTGAATAAAGTAGCGTCGGAAACGCGTCCCTAAACCCGCAGCGTTTACCCATGTGTCCCTGCAGCTGTGTGCTGCAGTCTCAGTGTAATCGCAGCGCCAAGGCGGGCCAGTGGCTGTGGAGCTTTGACATGGAGCAGCAGTGTCTGTCCGTGCAGGACCTGCACCCTCCCAACGTCAGCCGGGACCAGAGTCGCATGGTGAGCGCACGCAGGCCGACATGGCGACACGCACACACAGACACGCGCACACACAGACCCCGCGATGCGCGCGCAAACCGCGCACAGAGCCAGACGCCCCACACAGACCCACACACACCG
>OLKM01004453.1:11339-22289 GCA_900291075.1 Melanogrammus aeglefinus | reverse complement strand
CGGCGTGGCGGAGATAGCTTCACGGACGCCACGGCGTTTCGGGTTTCACGAAGCGCCGGCGTCTGTCACCATGGTTCACGGGTAACAGAATGTGCGGATATGCCAAACAGTAGTCTGAAATTAGCGTCTGATGGACGACGCTAGAGACCAAAGCCTCAA
The DNA here is from genome assembly GCA_900291075.1 of Melanogrammus aeglefinus. Lineage (NCBI taxonomy): Eukaryota > Metazoa > Chordata > Actinopteri > Gadiformes > Gadidae > Melanogrammus > Melanogrammus aeglefinus. The sequence continues at coordinate 22,130 of OLKM01004453.1, read as the reverse complement.
TCTGGGACGCAGACTTCTAACTTTGTCCAAAGGTGCTGAAAAAACAACGCTTGATATTTCCTGAAACTTGAAGCCTTGAAGAAGCTTTCGTCCAAAACACGGCGCGTTTCGGCGGAGACAAATGCCTCAGCCGCGTCCACTTCTCCAGCAGCTTGAGTGGAAGCCCTGCAGTGGAGGCGCCCGCCTGGTCAAGATTCATATGGAGCCATGGAGGGCGTGTTTAAAGACCGTCGATGGCTGCGGCCCGCATTAAGTATTTAAAAGAACGCTGTGAAACATGGCCGGCCCTGCCCCCATGGCGGTCTTCAATACCTCCGTGATGGGTGTGTGGCTCGTTGGAGGCGGTGGCGGTGATGATACTGGCCGATTGGATGGCAGTTAGTCTTAAAGACATAGGGGAATGAGGCGCTGCTATTAAGTTCCGTGATTAGCTGGACTGCAGTGATCGACGACTGAGGGCCCAGGAGACTTTCACAAACGAAGATCAACACCACCGCTTCTGTCTTTCACTGGGTGTGTTTTCTTGTGTTTCTTCAATGTTTATGCCTTAATGTCATGTTTCAATACAAGTATAAAGACTATTAAGTTTTAATAAGAGAGGAGAGGGAGAGGGAGAGGGAGAGAGAGAGATGAGAGGAGAGAGAGAGAGAGAGAGAGAGAGAGAGAGAGAGAGAGAGAGAGAGAGAGAGAGAGAGAGAGACAGAGACAGAGACAGAGACAGAGAAAGAGACAGGGGGGGGAGGGAGGGGAGTGAGAGGGAGGGAGAGAGAGGGAGAGAGAGAGAGAGAGAGAGAGAGAGGGAGGAGAGAGAGAGAGAATTAGGATTGATCATCTTGAACCATCCTGTACAGCCAGAGGTCAAAAGAGCTGATTTCTGTGTGTATTTGTGTGCGTGTGTATGTGTGTGGTGAGGGTGTGTGTGTGTGTGTGTGTGTGTGTGTGTGTGTGTGTGTGTTTGTGTGTGTGACACCATTATCTCCTCTTCTTACATGAGGAGACCTCATGGCTCATTTTTTGCACTCGTTTCCGTGTGAAAATCCAGCAGGACGGACGGCGTCAAGCCAGGGAAGAGCCTCCCAGCTGAGGGGAGGAGCCGACCAACTGAGGTGGCGCTCCCAGCTGAGGGAGGAGCTGTCACGTTAAAAATTTGTTACCCGGGGGCGAAAATTTACGGCTACGTCACGTTTGTTTACATCCTGACAACCTGCCCGGCAACAGACGACGCGATGCAGAAAACATGTTTCAAACACGACGAAATAAACATAATAAAGATAGCGGATCGCTATCTGTATTATATAATAGTGATACAATTGTCTTATCATATTTGTATGTATTTAATTGTTTAATCGAAACAATAAAAAAAAATTGCCGCGAAACGGGCGATCGCGTAAATGACAAATGTCATCTGACGCGGGGCAAAGCATTATGTCATTTGACGGCCCGATCGCCCGTTTCGCGGGGCAATTTTTTTTTATTGTTTCGGATTAAACATTAAATACAATACAAATTATCAAGTAAAAACAATTGTTGTTATCGCTATCTATCATAATACAGATAGCGATCCGCTATCTGTATTATGTTATTTCGGTCGTTTGGGAACATGTTGTCAGATGTATAAACACGATGACGTAGGCGTACAATTTTCGCCCCCCGATACAATTTTAACGTGACAAGCTCCTCCCAGCTGAGGGGAGGAGCCGACCAACTGAGGGTTGGAGGCTCCCAGCTGAGGGGAGGAGCCCTCCCAGCTGAGGGGAGGAGCCGACCCAACTGAGGGTTGGAGGCTCCTCCAGCTGAGGGGAGGAAGCCTCCCAGCTGGAGGGAGGGAGCCGACCAGCTGAGGGGGAGACTTCCTAGACCACCTCCAGACCCCCAGACCTCCGGCGGGCAGTGAGTGGTGCAGCAGACGGCCTCCTCCTCCGGGCCCCAGCGGTCTGCTGCGGCCGGCGGCGGGGGCCTAATGGGGGCCGTATTGATCTGTCCTCTGAGCTCCGTCCCCAAGGGGCCCCCGGGACTCTGCAGAGGAGAGTCAAGGAGAGAGACACACACACACACACACACACACACACACATACACACATACACACACACACACCAGACACACATCACACACACACACACACAGACACCAGACACACACACACACACACACACACACACACACACACACACACACACACACTAGATACACACACCAGACACACGCACATACAACAGACACAAACACACACACAAACACACACACACATCAAACACACACACACACAAAAGTTACACAAAAACACACAGACACACACCAGATACACTGGTAGTTATGCACACGCACACACACACACCACACACAAACACAAATAAAAAAAACAACACGTGTATTTGTGTGTGTGTGTGTGTGTGTGTGTGTGTGTGTGTGTGTGTGTGTGTGGTGTGTGTGTGCGTCGTGTGTGCCAGTGTGTTTGTGTGTGTTGTGTCTGTGTCTGTGTGTGTGCGTGCGTGCGTGCGTGCGTGTGTATGTGTGCGTCCAGTTTGCCAGTCTATTTGTTTTGGACTTCTGTTTCGATAAAAATATTTTTTTATTGTAATTCCTAGAATTACAATTCTTACTTATTGTTATGATTCAATTTATTAAGTATTATTGTGTGAAGCGGAGGGGCGTGATGCATGGGGGGGGGGTCATCCTGGTGTGCCTCAAACGTAAACTGCGTTAACGCAGCGAGGTGCTGCGGTGGCAAAGACGCGGGAAGACAGCCCGTGCGCGTGACGTCAGACAGTGCGCTTGGCCTCTCGGGATCATTCATCACGCGGCCCTAAATGAAACGTGTCCTCCAGTCGGAGGCCTGGCCGGGCTGTTGTCATGGGAACGCCGGTTCTCTTCTGCGCGCGTTCAACTGTCACACGAGACAAGGATTAATCCGTCCGAATAGAAACTGACGTAATGAAAACACGACGGTTCGACGGTCTGAACCACGGTCTGAACAACGGTTTGATGGTTTGAACTTCTCGCGTGCCGCCAGGGGTTGACCTCGGGAGCCTCTAAGGGGCGATATATAGAATACGGAGCTCCCGAGGCGACGATTAGGTCACGATAGGTTCGATGAGACGCGTGGCTAGTCGCCATCGGCTCTACAGACGAAAGCGCCGGGAGAATAATCCGGACGACACGAACAAATATATGTTCCTCTTATCGGGTAAGACCGCTATCATGATCTGATATCAATATGAATATCTATAAATCAATATAATTGTGTGTGTGGATCCCGAGCTGGCTCGTTGCTGCAGGGGACTTTTATGGGATTGGGATCGTGTCTTGTTGGACATGTGACGACATAACAATGAAACGTATTTGTGCAAGAATGGTTGAACTGTTGAAGCCACCTGGAAATAATAACAACCATATAATGTTAAAATGGAGAACTTACTCCACTTATTATTTTGCTAAACTTCCAAAACAAAGTTTTCAAGCCTTCTACTTCACACCGTGTTTGTGTTCCTGCTCATCCGCCATCACAGTTCATGAGTTCGGTGTCGACCGCGCCGGTTCTCTGTGGTAACGTCACGTTGTCCTCCTGGCCACCGGGTTTTCAGTTCTAAACAACCGAACAAGAGATGGCGTTTTCCATTGCTTCCATTGTTTCTTTCAAAATGAAAATAAGAGGTGAAAATCACTACCAGTCGAAACATGTCGAGGCGTTCATTCACCTTGGGTATTACAAGTGAAGGTTTACACGACGTTAGATTAGTTTTAAGGTTTTTTTTATATGAAGACAATTCTCAATATTAATTACATCATTGATAAGGAAAAACTCGCAAATCAATTTGCAAAAAGTCGTTCCACTTCTATAAAACGTTCTGTGGCATAGGATTTCCCCTTGTTAATTTTGGTTTGTGAAGAACCGAAAACCGGTTGCTATGGAAACGTGACGTCACACTTTATTACTCAATTATCAAACGAACCTCAAACCTCCGAGGTCAAGACGTCCAGAAGACGTCATTCTCGATCCGATATACGGCCTGGGGACTCTTGCTCATGTTTCGTCGATCAGCGACACATGAGGGGGAGTCGCGAGGAAGAGGCTGCAGATGTGCGCACATCTGCTCGGGAACAGCAGAGCGAGGTGTAGCGGAGAAGCACGGAACGGAGGGCAGACTGGAGGTGTGTGTGGGGCAGTCGGTCTGCGACAGATCGCAGACTGAATGTGTGTGTGCGGGCCGTCGGTCTGCGCAGAACGCAGATAGAAGGTGTGTGCGGGCCCGTCGGTCTGCGACGTTTTCTGGTGATTTTTCTTGTTGAGTTGGATTATTTTCTTATATTCAGTGTTTTACATCAGTATTAATTAAAGTGATTTTCTTCTTGGAATGTATTTTTCAAGGTTTTTCGTCAATTTGGATATGCACAGCCTTTTTCTATGAAATAACTGCTAAAAGACGATCCCACATGGCAGTTTTTAATAAGATTGTTCTTCGTTGTCATTCAGCCACAAATGGCGTTCAACCTCGTAAGTTCACATTTGAATAGTGGGATGTTTTCAAATTGTCTTCCTGTGCTTTGTAGGCTCAAAATCCATAAAGGCGTTTTTTAAAATTGGACGTTTAGAAATGAAAGAGCAGGCCCACGTCCTGAAAATGTGAGTTTAAATTCAGCGTTGTCTCCGGTTGTAAACGCTCCTCGTTCCCTCCAGTGTGTTATGATGAAATAAGTGAGGAATGTGAGGGGTTTGGTGACAGATGAATGTCAGGCCAGGTGTAATATCCACACAACACAAAGGCTGTGATGGATGGGCCTCCCAGCACCCCACAACGTCTCTTCCTCCTCTCCTCTTCTTTCTACCACATTCTGCTGTCACCCCAACCCCGCATGCTGAGAAATGGCCGCAATTAATGTGGGCGTCATTGGGTTGCATTATTACATAAATATTGCAAGGGTGGAGGGGTAATTTGCATGATTGATTGAGGGAGACTCCGGCTGAAACAACAATATTATTTCCCAGAAGGCCTTGCAGTTTGATGTATGGCTGACAGGTATTACGGATGATGGGCCGCCATGTCAACAATTCAGCCGCATTGACGAACAAAGTATAATTCACACAGAGCCCAACTTGGCTTTGAGGCTCTGTTTCACCAAATATGTGTGGGTTTTGTTATTGGAAAGAAATGAAAATAAGTCATCCAGTGATGGGAATATGGATATTGAGACATAACTGAAACCCATGTTTTATTTCTACAGTGGATACTAATTCTTGAACCCTAATCATATAAGGTTGTAATACTGATCCAATGCTTCGCTAAACACTTTTAGACTGCCCGCATTTAACTTAAGGTCTAATCAATTTAACTCCATTTCAAGAATAATCTGTCAGTCTAAAAATCAGTAATATCATATGGCCCTAGATTATGGCTTACATGAGCAGTGAGGATGTTTGAGACCGCATATATCAAAATAATATTGACTGCCAGCAACGCTTTCAATGTCAACCAACCAGTGTCAATCAATACGTAGGACTTGGAGTTTTGCTATTTCCACCCTTCCTAATAACCAACCCCTTCCATCAACAGCCTGGATGTGTTTAGAATCCAGCCTGTACCGGTTTCATCTGTAAATAACCAAGAGAAACGGGCCTTCTTTCTGCGGCTAGGCTAGGCTAGGTTAGCTGCCTCTTTAACCTGCAGCGGGGCCGTTAGCTCCGGTGATTTAGCTGAACGGCGCTACGAGGAAGGCGGTGCTGACGGCTTTACGGCGTGGAAGGGAGGTGAATAGTGCCGTGAGAACCTGGCGCTGAGGACTCGAGGGAGAACTGCGCTGTAGTGTTCCTAGATTTAAGACGTGAGCGTCTCAGCCGGGCGTCGGGGTTCCCCTCCGCTGGGAGCGCCGCGGGCCGGAAGGCGGACGTTGTATACGATGCTGGAGTTCAGCCCCGGAGTCGGCATCGTTTGTTTTCTGGTGTCCGCTGACGTTGCTGTTTTTTAATGGGTCGCTTCAGCACCTCCCCCCCTACCTCAGCCCCACCTCAGCCCCACTATTTACTGCTGTTTAGTCCTTTTGCAGACGCTTTATCCACAGCCACTAGCAGGGAGTACAGCTGGCCTACCGCTTACTAAGGCTGGGGGCTGGGAGCCTAGTGTTAGGGTGGCTCCAGGTAGGGCCTCTGGGACCAGACCTCAGGGGGCCCTCGGGGGGCCAGACCTCAGGGGCCAGACCTCGCTCAGGGGGCCGGACTTCAGGGACCGGATCCTTTGGACCTTTGGGGCCCTTGGTGGGGGCCGGACCTCGCTGGGGGCCGGACCTTGGGGGGCCGGACCTCGTTGGGCGCCGGACCTCGCTGGGGGCCGGACCTCGCTGGGGGGCTGGACCTCGCTGGGGGGCCGGACCTCGCTGGGGGCCGGGCCTCGCTGGGAGGCCGGACCTCGCTGGGGGGCTGGACCTCGCTGGGGGGCCGGACCATGCTGGGAGGCCGGACCTCGCTGGGGGCCGGACCTCGCTGGGGGCCGGACCTCGCCGGGGACCGGTCCTCTGGGCCCTACTCTAACCCTAACCATGTAGCTTCTCATTGGGAGCCCTGCAACATATCCTGGAAAATGTGTGGAATTAGATTGCCTTTATCGGTCCAGCTAATTCCGTTTGCTTTGCAAAGTTTTGTCACAAGGACGTTTTGTTGGAAAGTAGTTTGATAAGGACACCATTTAAGCCAGCTTTGTGTATCAAGATAACATATTTCAGCCTAGTGATAATGTGGAATTAAAATTGAAACCAGTGGTAATCTGACAATTCTAACAAGTGATCATTGCAATGCTCATTATGCTGTAGCTCTGAGCACCAGCATTAGTGATGGAAAATAATTGTATCTTAATTCGACATAATTGACCAATGAGGACCTTTTCTTTCAAGTATCGGTTCATTTCACAACAAGAGTCGGTTGTCATTTAGCATAAAATGCTGTACGTCTTATATTGAAAAGGAAGGGAAGGTTTATGTGACGGAGATTTGGCCACATGTGCATTCCATAGCTCCTGATTGCAGGGAGTTCCTGAGGCATGACGAATCGATTCCCTTCGGCAGATTCTTTTCCCAATACCAACCCAGAGGAGGGGCCAAGATGGCCGCATTTCATGTATATTTAGAAATGTAAATGTCACCGCGTTTACGTCCCGGTAACTTTAGCCGTGCCAGATTGATTGAGTAACTCTCGCTGACACTGGTCGGAACTAAACGGCAACATCTAAACCATATGGAGCGTGTCTCCGGAGAATCTGGCCGCTCATCCATGATCTGTTCAGTCAGACGTCGATGGTAAGGTTTCTGATATGAATAACTTTAATAACATACAGAGTTAGAGCTTTATATCCTACACGAAAAAAGACGAAGGAAGAGGAAATGAAAAGGAGCACGACAGACATTTACATTTATAACAAACAATTCGTACTGAAATGATGTGGACATTTAAAGAGGGAAAAACGCAATGATCACTTTCTAAAAGTGTCACGATAAGTTGACGATCGAGAGGAGGCAGGGTTTGGCTCCTCATGGCCTTGAAGCACCCCAGGCCTGACGGAGTCGGGTGACAACGACCTCTGCAGAGTTCCACAGAACCATCAATGGAAGACAGTGCCAGGCTCGGTCCTGGAGGGCCTCTGTCCCAGGGCTGTCCTGCCGTCTCTCCCAGGGCTGTGCTACCGTCTGTCCAAGGGCTGTCCTGCCGTCTGTCCCAGGGCTGTCCTGCTGTCTGTCCCAGGGCTGTCCTGCCGTCTGTCCCAGGGCTGTGCTACCGTCTGTCCCAGGGCTGTCCTGCTGTCTGTCCCAGGGCTGTCCTGCCGTCTGTCCCTGTCCTGCCTGGGGCTCAGCCAGTGGGTCAGCGCGACCGGGTTCCAGCACGTGGCTTCAATGAGCGCTGACTGTCACGCCTTACCGACTGCATTTAGCGTCCTTTTCACTGAACTTCAGGACTGTCGCCCTCCTTTTGTAAAGACTTTGTAAAGGGCATTGGACGCGCCTCTCGCTTCTGTTAGCCTAGTTTTGACATATTTAAATGTTCTTAGGCATGCTCTCATTGGTTGGAATGGGACCACACCTCCGTAACTTCCTGAAGCCTCTTGGTTCCGTTAAGAACGGGAAGGACATTAAATATAAACTGTTGGAGGGAAAATGGAAGGTAATTCCTTGCCTTCATAGTTGTTTTTGTATCCGATTCTGATCTTGAACGTGTCCATTCCCAAGAGTCACTTTACTGCTTTACGTTGGGATGCATGATGTCAATTTATACTTCCTCCAATCAGAAATCTCTCCCCTCAGCCAGAGCTCCAGCAGCGGTTAATGGCCGTGTTTCAGCTGGTCGTTCTTCCAGAGGAGGGGTTAACCCAGCGTCTGACGGGGGGGAGGCTGTGCATTTACTCCTAAAGAGCATCGCTACATGCTGGCACTTTGTTCTCGATAGGGACGCTAATTGCGTTTTAATGTGTCATTAAAAATCAACCCATAAATCAAGAGGCAGCAGAGTAATTGGGGGTTCACAGATTCTAATGGTTCCTGAGGGCCCCAGTAATGGCCTCTGAGGGCCCCCTAATCCTGTACGGGAGGGGAAGTCTGGCCCCCTCCCGGAGAAAATCTACACCATTTATCAACGTTCGTCCTGACACGGTTTATAGATTAATATATATTTTGTGATCTTAAAGTGTGTGTGTGTGTGTGTGTGTGTGTGTGTGTGTGTGTGTGTGTGTGTGTGTGTGGTGTGTGTGTATGTGAGTGTTCGCGTGTGTGTGCGTGTGTGTTTGTGTGTGTGTGTTGTGTGTGCTGTGTGTATAAACACAAGCGGTGGGCGTCCTCACTGCTTTGAGTAATTGCCGGTTGTAGACGTACATCCGTATCACAGAAACAATTTAAAGTACTTTAACTGAAGTTTGCCGATCAGTAATTAGTCACTGAATCCCCTCCCATCAGACTGATGTCTTTAACAACGTGTTTCCTAAAGAAACACTGAGATGATGAACAGCGTTGGCCCGGTAACCACCAGCTGTGTTCACTGGTGGGAATGTTTCCTATGTGTGTTGTGTAACGAGCCTGCCAGCTGTAGGTCATGTTCTGAGGTCCTGTGAGCCGCTCAGATGTATTTATGTCTTCCCCCCTCCTCCCTGTTGCCCAGGCCCGGGGATCTGATGCTCTCCTGGGAGGTTCCGGCCCCAGCGAGTCCCCACGATCCATGGATCCTGCAAGCAAGAGACGGAAAACCCCCCGTTAGCATTCATGAAGGTGAGCTTGAGGACCTTGGGCCTGTGTTGCTCATCACTGCAGTGTTCAGTCTTCACCCTACTGAGGGAGGAGGCCTGCGTAGAGCCGTCGTCACCCAGCAGGCCGATGGAGCGGACATGAAGTTAAACCGGGCGCGGCGTTGCGATGGCGTGCGTGCCTCCGGGGCAGCTAGCGGAGGAATGCGGCTCAGCTCCGCGCTCAGCAGGGGGGCGAAGTAATTACCACCGGCCGCGCCGCTCCTCAGCCGTCCAATCGGATTAGACAAATTCCAAAGTGATTACTTTCTGGCAACTGATCAGGAGGTCATGTGGGTTTGTCTCTCTTCGCGGCTCTGGGTTTGGCTCTGGGATCTGACTCTGCGGTTGTCTGACTCTGCGGGTGCTGGCTTCTTGGACTCTGGGTCTTGACTCTGCGGGGTCTGGACTCTGGACTTGGGATCTGGAGCTCTGGGTGTCTGGGGGTCGGGGTCTGGAGTCTGGGGGTTCCGACACTCTGGGGGTCTGACTCTGGGGTTGTGACTCTGGGGGGTCTGGACTCTGGCGGGTCTGACTCTGGGGTTTTGACTCTGGGGGTCTGGCTCTGGGAGGTAGTGACTACTGGGGGTCTGGCTCTGGGGGTTTGACTTCTGGGGGTCTGGCTGCTTGGGGTCTGGGTGGTCGACTACTGGGGGGTCTTGGGGTTCTGGGTCTGGGGGTCGGGGTCTGGAGTCTGGGGGTCTGACTCTGGGGGTCTGACTCTGGGGGTCTGACTCTGGGGTCTGGCTCTGGGTCGTGGGCTCTGGGGGTCTGGCTCTGGGGGTTTGGACTCTGGAGTGTCGTGCTGGGCTCTTGGGGTCTGGGTGTCTGACTCTGGGGTCTTGGGGTGCTGGGTGTTCTGACTCCTGGGGGTCGTGGGTGTCTGACTCTGGGGAGTCTGGCTCTTGGGTTCTGGATGTCTGACTCTTGGGGGTCTGGTGTCATCACTTCTGGGGCTTTGGAGCGGTCTGGGTGTCTGACCCTGGGGGTCTGGGGTGTCTGACTCTGTGGGTATGACTCTGGGGGGTTGGCTCTGGAGTCTGGGTGTCTGACTCTGGGGGTCTGGGTGTCTGACTCTGGGTTTGGGGGTATTGGAGCTGTCTAGAACCCTGGGGGTCTGGGGTGTCTGACTCTGGGGGTATTGGGTCTGGGTGGTCTGACTTGGGGGTACTGGGGTCTGACTCTGGGTCTGGCTCTGGGCGTTTGGGCGGGCTTACTCTGGGTAGTCGGCTCGGAGTCTGGGGGTCTGGACTCTGAGGGTGTCGACTCTGGGGTCTGGCTCTGGGGTATTGATCTGGGGGTCTGCGGTGTCTGCACTCTGAGGGTCTGGCTCGGGGGGTCTGGGTGGTGTGCGTCCGTCTGGGCGGGGTTTCAGACGGGGCGCGTGGCAGGCTGTGTGATCGGGGCTGATGATGAAGGAAACCATGGAGGGCTTCATGCAGCTTTGCTTCACAACATGAAGACCAACAGAGGGTTAGAAGGACAGTGGACGCGTATTCAGAGCGTTAGTGCTCCCAATGCTCTAACCACTCAACGCACTGG
>OLKM01004453.1:0-11314 GCA_900291075.1 Melanogrammus aeglefinus | reverse complement strand
AAGGTAGCACGACAGACATTTTTACATTTATACAAAACAATTCTACTGAAATGATGGACATTTAAAGAGGGGAAAAACGCAATAGACACTTCTAAAAAGTGTCACGAAAGTGACGCATCGATGAGGAGGCAGGGTTTGGCTCCTATGTGCTTGAAGCACCGCGCAGGCCTGACGGAGTTGCGGTGACAACGACCTCGTAGGCAGACGTTCCATCAGAACCATGCAATGGATAGACAGATGCCGGCTCGGTCCTGGAGGCTCTGTCCCAGGGTGTCCTGCCGTCTCCCAGGCTGTTGCTACGTCTTCCAAGGCTGTCTGCCGTTACTGTCCCAGGCTGTCCTAGCTGTCTGTCCCAGGCTGTCTGACCGTCTGTCCCAGGGCTGTGCTACACGTCTGTCCCAGGGACTGTCCTGGTCGTGCTGGTCCCAGTGGCTGTTCCCTGCGTCTGTCCGGGTCACGCCTGGGGCTCAGGCAGTGAAGTCAGCCGACACGGTTCCAGCACGTGGCCAATGGAGCGCTTGACGTGGCACCTACGTACTGCATTTAGCCGTCTTTCACTGAACATCAGGACTGTTTCGCCCCTCCTTTTGTAAAGACTTTGTATTAAGGGCTTGGACGCGAGCCTCTCGCTTTCTGTAGCCTAGATTTGACATATGTTAAATGTTCTTAGGCATGCTACTCATGTGGTTGGAATGGACCTACACTCCGTAAACTCCGAAGCTCTTTGGTTCCGTTCAAGAACGAGGAGGACATTAATATAACTGTGGAGGAAAAATGCGAAGGTAATCCCCTTGCCTTCATAGTTGTTTTTGTAATCCGATTCTGATCTTGGAACGTGTCCATTCCCAAGAGTCACTTTACTGCTTTACGTTTGGGATGCATGTGATGTCAATTTATACTTCCTCCAATCAGAAATCTCTCCCTCAGCAAGAGCTCCAGCAGCGGGTTAATGGGCCGGTTTCAGAGCTGGTCGTTCTTCCAGAGGAGGGATAACCCAGCGTCTGACGGGGGAGGCTGTGCATTTACTCCTAAAGAGCATCGCTACATTGCTGGCACTTGTTCTCGATAGGACCGCTAATTGCGTTTTAATTGTGTCATTAAAAAATCAACCATAAATTCAAGAGCCAGCAGAAGGTAAATTGGAGGTTCACAGATTTCTAATGGTTCCTGAGGGCCCCAAGTATGGCCTCTGAGGGCCCCCTAATCCTCTGTACGGGAGGGAAGGTCTGGCCCCCTCCCGGAGAAGAATCTACACCATATATCAACGTTCGTCCTGACACGGTTTATATAGATTAATATATACTATTTGTGATCATAGTAAAGTGTGGGTCGCTTGTGTGTGTGTGTGTGTGTGTGTGTGTGTGTGTGTGTGTGTGTGTGTGTGTGTGTGTGTGTGTGTGTGTGTGTGTGTGTGTGTGTGTGTGTGTGTGTGTGTGTGTGTGTGTGTGTATAAACACAAGCGAGGTTGGGCGTCCTCACTTGGCTTGAGTAATTGGCGTTGCTAGGACGTACATCCGTATCAACAGAAAACAATTTAAAGATACTTTAACTGAAGTAGTGCCGATCAGTAATTAGTCACTGAATCCCCTCCATCAGACTGATGTCTTTAACAACGTGTTTCCTAAAGAAACACTGAAGATGATGAACAGCGTTGCCCGGTAACACCAGCTGTGTTTCACTGGTGGAAATGTTTCCTATGTGTGTTGTTGTAACGAAGCCTGCCAGCTGTAAGCGTATGTCTGGAGGTCCTGTGAGCCGCTCAGATGTATTTATGTCTTCCCCCCCTCCTCCCTGTTGCCCAGGCCGAGTGGATCTGATGCTCTCCTGGGAGGTTCTCCGGCCAGCGGTCCCACGATCTGGAGCCTGCAGCAAGAGACGGCCACCCCCCCGTTAGGCATCTGAGGTGAGCTTGAGGAACCCTTGCCTGTGTTGCTCATCACTGCAGTGTTCAGTCTTCACCCTACTGAGGGAGGAGGCCTGCGTAGAGCCGTTCGTCACCCAGCAGGCCGATGGAGCGGACATGATGAAGTTAAAACCGGCGCGGCGTTGCGATGGCGCTTGCGTGCCTCCGGGGCAGTTAGCGAGGAATGCGGCTCAGCTCCGCGCTCAAGCAGAGGGGGCGAAGTAATTAACCACGGCGCGCCCGCTCCTCAGCCGTCCTCATCGGATTAGACAAATTCCAAAATGAATACTTTCTGGCAAACTGAAGCAGAATGAGTCATGTGGTTGGTCTCTCTTCGGGCTCTGGGGGTTTTGGCTCTGGGGATCTGGACTCTGAGGTGTCTTGACTCTTGCGGGTCTGCTCTTGGGACTCTGGGGGTCTGACTCTGGGGGTCTGGACTTCTGACATTATGGGGATCTGGACTCTGGGTGTCTGGGGGTCAGGGGTCTGGAGTCTGGGAGTTCTGACTCTGGGGCTCTGACTCTGGGGGTCTGACTCTGGGGGTCTGACTCTGGGGGTCTGACTCTGGGGGTCTGACTCTGGGGGTCTGGCTCTGGGGGTATGACTCTGGGGGTCTGGCTCTGGGGGTTTGACTCTGGGGGTCTGGCTCTTGGGGTCTGGGTGTCTGACTCTGGGGGTCTTGGGGTCTGGGTGTCTGGGGGTCGGGGTCTGGAGTCTGGGGGTCTGACTCTGGGGGTCTGGACTCTGGGGGTCTGACTCTGGGGGTCTGGCTCTGGGGGTCTGGCTCTGGGGGTCTGGCTCTGGGGGTTGGACTCTGGGGGTCTGGCTCTTGGGGTCTGGGTGTCTGACTCTGGGGGTCTTGGGGTCTGGGTGTCTGACTCTGGGGGTCTGGGTGTCTGACTCTGGGAGTCTGGCTCTTGGGTTCTGGATGTCTGACTCTGGGGGTCTGGGTGTCTGACTCTGGGGGTTTGGGGGTCTGGGTGTCTGACCCTGGGGGTCTGGGTGTCTGACTCTGGGGGTATGACTCTGGGGGTCTGGCTCTGGGAGTCTGGGTGTCTGACTCTGGGGGTCTGGGTGTCTGACTCTGGGGGTTTGGGGGTCTGGGTGTCTGACCCTGGGGGTCTGGGTGTCTGACTCTGGGGGTTTGGGGGTCTGGGTGTCTGACTCTGGGGGTCTGGGGGTCTGACTCTGGGAGTCTGGCTCTGGGGTTTGGGGGGTCTTACTCTGGGAGTCTGGCTCTGGAGGTCTGGGGGTCTGGACTCTGGGTGTCTGACTCTGGGGGTCTGGCTCTGGGGGTATGACTCTGGGGGTCTGGGTGTCTGACTCTGGGGGTCTGGCTCTGGGGGTCTGGGGTGGTAGTGCGTCCGGTCTGGGCGGGGTTCAGACGGGCGTCGTGTCAGGCTTTGTGAATCGGGGCTGATGATGAAGGAAACCAATGGAGGCTTCACGGCAGCTTTGGCTTCACAACATGAGCCAACAGAGGGATTAGAAGGACAGTGGACGGGCGTATTACAGAGCGTTGAGTGCTCCCAATGCTCTACACACTCAACGCACTGGAATAACAAACAACCACGGCACTTGACCTTTAAAAACCAATATTTCACGGACCTTTAATAGGAGTTTGGAGCCCAAACCGGGGGGAAGAAGCCCAACACTAAACTAACTGCATGAGACAAAGAAGATTAAAACATGGCCTCATGAATTCCTTTGAATTCAATTGAACACTCTTTTGTTAGAGAGTCAGAGATGGGGAAAGTCTGAGCTGCACTGCATAGCTAACAGTATCTAGTACAACGGTATCTTATAGTTCACAGTATCTAGTAATATATCTAACGGTATCTTATAGTATGTCTAACAGTATCTAGTACAACGGTATCTTATAGTTCACAGTATCTAGTAATATATCTAACGGTATCTTATAGTATGTCTAACAGTATCTAGTCCAACGGTATCTTATAGTTTATCTCACAGTATCTAGTAATATATCTAACGGTATCTTATAGTATATCTAACAGTATCTAGTACAACGGTATCTTATAGTTCACAGTATCTAGTAATATATCTAACGGTATCTTATAGTATGTCTAACAGTATCTAGTAGTATATTAGATACTGTGTTTGCATATGTTTTCTTTTACTTATCTATATTGTATGACAATGTTTTTATGTGAAGCACTTTGAGACTGCCTTGTGTGTAAAAAGTGCGATATAAATAAAGTTGCCTTGCCTATATCCAACCGTATCTAATAGTGTGTCTCATAGTATCACAGATAGCGGGGGTGGTGTTGAGCGTGGGGTCGGGGGGTGATTCCGCGGCTCTACCTAGGTTCATCCAGCGCTCTTCCAGCGCTCCCCGGGGCGCTCAGCGGCCTGTAACCAACGAGAACATCGCCTCCTGAACGGCAGCTCCTGGCGCCCAGCAGCCGTCCACACGCCGGCTCCTGAACTCTCTAGCTGCGCTGATGCGAACGCGGCGATGGGGTCTTCAACGAGCAGCGGCCCCCTAATGGAAAACTATCAAACGTAATGATCGATAATTGGAGAATTTATGGAGAGTGGACGAGTGGGAAAGCGGAGCATCTGTGGAAGGAGGCCGTGGAATGGAAACGTCTGGAGGGCCAGGAGAGCGGAGCAGGGGGTTGTGTGTGTGTGTGTGTGTAGCGCTGTGTGTAGCGCTGTGTGTCGCGCTGAGCCCGTTGTTAGCCTGTAGCTTCCTGTCCTGGCGTGTCTGGGGACTAGTAGAAGGGTCCTGAAGGAAGATCAGCCAGGCTCGCCTCGTTTCCTTTTATTCGTGTAGTTAAAACCCTGCCATTACCACTGGGGTTCACCAGGATTAAAAATCATTCAAAACATAATAAAACTCAGTCGTCCGTGCTGCAGAACATCCAGAAAGAGTTTCAGTCAGACGGAGAGAAAGGCGGGAAAATCAAATAACAAACAAAATTGCTGCCTAGCAAAAAAGTTCCATTGGAAAAATAGAATGCAAGCTAGGCATTTATAATGCGTCCATTTTGAATTCAGAATCCCGTCTAAAGGAGCTGCCTCAGATCCATTTTCTTCACACTCTTACAGAGTCGCTCACCATCTTCCACAAAGAACTCAACTCTCACTTGTGACTGCAGAGTCTCCCACCCAACCCCCCATCACGCACTTATTGTGTTGTACGTCCTGGCACCTAATGTACGCACTTATTGTATGTTGTACTGTACGTCCTGGCACCTAATGTACGCACTCATTGTATGTTGTATTTAGTAATCAGACTTTGTTATGCTACGTCTTATCCTAGCTACTTTTTGCTGTGTCGGGGAATGGGTTAACCTAGCGATTGTTAGTGCTTGGCACTTGGTTCTGTGAACATCCTTACTGTACCGACAGAGATGTATTGTTTCTCTTTGTAAGTCGCTTTGGATAAAAGCGTCTGCTACATGTCCCAGATGTAAATGTGCCCTTACCAGAGATCTGAAGTGCAGTGGCCAGTGTCTGGTGCATAAGAAGTTATTCATGTGTGGATGGAACGCCACCTGAAGGATGACTTCTTCCTCCAGTCACAGAACAAACTTTAAGTCCCCCGTCATCGATGAGTTTAGCAGAGCTGTCATCCTGGTTCACCGTAACGTGTTTCCATCCGTCAAGTCGGCCCCCACGCAGCGTCGTGGCCCCCAGGACTCGACCCACTTGCTTCTCCGCGCGAAAACACACACACACACACACACACACACACACACACACACACACACACACACACACACACACACACACACACACACACCACACACACACACACACACACACACACACACACACACACACACACACACACACACACACACACACACACACACACACACACACACACACACCACCGCTACACACACACCCAGGGTCCCTGCTGCTGCTGTCCAATCAGGCTCCTGGGTCCTCTCTCCCCAGAGGCGTGTGTGGCGGGGAGAGATCAGAGAGGAAGTCGTTTAGCGTGTGAAGGTGAAAGCCCATCATTGATTCTGTGTTCTCCCTCCACGCCCACGATGGCGGCTTTTGTCCGGCGCTTCTCCTAAACTTCTCATTAATTACCGCCGGCGTTTAGTCTGGCCCAGGGCCAGAGCACACAGTATTTATCACTTTTACATACAAATGAAGCGGAAAAATACAGAGTGGCTCGCACAGCAAGCAAACACCGATCAGATGTGTTCAAATATATTCGCCCCTCTTTGGGTTATTTATTCACTTTTCGGAGCACGCTTCGATGAAATCGACTTGTGTGCAAATACGACCTCACTAAGTCCATCCATCTGTGTTTTCTTTGTGATGCCGTTTGCTACTGGTCCTACTATTGGATAGGAGCTTTGACCACCGCAGTGAAGGTTGTGGGTTCGATCCCCGATGTCAGCAGTCTACCTGTCGGGCCTCCGACCTACAGTAGCATGACCCCCTCACCCCTACCTGCTCAGCCATTATGATCCGTTCATGAGTGGACAATCTACTGGCCAGGCAGTTAATATCCAATGTTTTCACCTGCAAACGTTCCCATCGGTCTGCCGCTTCGAGAAGACCATCTGTGTATGAATATGAATAATGATGTTGATATCTTGGGGCTGGTTGTAAGATGTCTGAGACGAGTAAGGCTTTCGGGTGCTGTAAAGTAAAGCAGTTCTCCGCTGCGGTTTGTGTTTACGTCATGAGGCTTATTCGGTAAATCTGTTAACCTTTACCTTCCCCTTCCTAAGGCGACAGGTTTAAACCAACATCAGTGTTCTCAAAGTCAATAATATGGTGAAGTCGATATATATTTATGGTGTTGACGGAACGTATTGCTGGTGCTATGGCCGATGCCTATATGATGAATAAAGTACATGATTAATCTGTACCTTTTTTAATATAGGCAGATATTAATGTATACATATTAAAAGGTCTTCTATATGGTAATGTATTGAGATATATAATTCATCGTTCCATTGAAACTTCCCCTAAAGCGTTAAATGTAGCCTGCTGCTGAAAATGACTTCTGAGGTATTCTGGTATCTTAGAAATCCAGGAAGAACCGGAACTGCTCAGAAGTTCTACAATGATCACAGGTGTCTGTCTCTCGTTCTCGCTCTGGGTTCTTTCCCTCTGTCTATGGCTTGGTCCCTCTCTCCCTCTTTTACCTCACTCTCTCTCTCCCTCTTTTCTCTCTCCCTCTTTTTCTGTCTCTCTCTCTCGCTCTTTTCTCTCTCTCGCTCTCTCGCTCTCTCTCTCTCCTCTCTCTCTCTCTCTGTCTCTGTCTCTGGCTCTCTCTCTGTCTCTCTCTCTGTGTCTCTCTCTAACATCATTAATGTTGTGAAGAGGCACTGTATTGCTCTTAGCTTTCCATTAGCCCTGATAACGTGTGTCCATCTCCTCCTAGATTAGATTTGAAATGAGAAACATGTCATTAATTATCCGTCCTCTTGTTCTGTTGACAAACCGTTTGAATCCCCAGCCAATCAGAGCAAGTGAGACAGGTTGTGACACTACCGGAGGGATGGAGGGACCAGAGTGGCGTGCCCTCTGGCCAGGGCGCTGTAGAGCAGAGGAGGATTGTGGGTAGGGGACACGGTGGTGATTAGCTTTGTAAACTTTGACAGGGATGCTAGCCTGCACCCCCCCACCCCACACACCTCTGTTGAGACATACCTGTCAACCAAACCTGATGTGTGACTACGTTTCTACAGTACAGTCTGTCTGATTGACGCGTGGTGCGCATTGTGTGTGTGGTGGTATTGCCATCGTCAGGTGCTCTATTTAAGAGTGTGCCTAGAAGGTGTGTATGTGTGTGTGCGTGTGTGAGCAGATGTAATATCATTATTATTTATTCCTCTTCATAGATCCCCCCCATCCCATGGCAGCATAAGGTACCGTGCGTTCTGCTGCGGAGCTGAAAGTGGGTCACGCCGCATGCAGCAGCCAGCGCTGCAGTCAGCGGGGGCTGGGGGGGGGGGAGGCGGCCGTGGTGCTGTGGACCCCCGCTGGAAATGCGCTTCTGCAGCATTTCAGAGCTCAGCTGCTGCTGCTGCGTGCACGCTCGCTGCAGTGCACGCTCGCTGGAGTGCACACTTGCTCCGTGCACGCTTGCTCCGTGCACGCTCGCCGCGTGCATGCTGGCTGCAGTGCACTCCAGCATCTCTACGTCCTCACAGCCGTGCGATGTGGGAACACCCCCCCCCCCGAGCCCCCCCCCCCACTATTGTGTTGGGATCAAAGCGGCTGCTTATTTTAGTATCACTTGTGTACGAGTTTATCTCTGTGATGTCTCTTGTAAAAAAGCACGGAGCACGGTATGAATGTGAGGATGATAATCAGACCGTTTGGCTCTGCTGGAGTTCTGTGTTGTTCTAGCAGGATGGGGTTGTGGCGTAGCGCTGTGCGAAACCCAACAGAAACGCGCTGAACCCCAGGGGGAATACATATTTTGGTGCAAAGCCTCAGATCCCCGCGATTACAGCGCGCTGACCTCGTTTTAACCTCGCCACTTCCCTCAAGGCTCCTCACACGTACTCGCCGTGTCTTTTGAAGTTGTAGTCATTACCGCCCGGGAGCCAAATTAAGACGGAAATTGAAAACAAGTGCTTTGTGATAATATTTGCGTGGTTGACTGTGCGGTTTCGGCGCCGTTCTCCTCAGCCACGCGGTCCCCCTCGTGAGAGGAGGTTTGCTTCATACGCTCGGAGTGGCCGGGGAACACTCTGGTCTGCTGCAGCTCAGAGTCCTGCATCTGGAGCCTGTTCATGTCCCTGCTCTTATCACGTCTACTGTCTAATGCTGCTGCAGGTAGGATGCACGGAGGCGCACTGAGGGACAGCAGAAGCCAAAAGGGCCAGCCGTCTCTGTTCCCTCCAACGTGGAGAGGAGCAGCATCAGCAGGTGTGATGGCGCTACCGTAGCCCTGTTATCCTAACCCAGCCAGGGCGAGGGGTTTGATTCCCTCCAGAAAGTGTTTACGCTCTCGTCGATAAAATGACATGAACCCAATTGCCATATTGAATTATATATTTATTGATGACAAGAGCACCAAAAGGGAAGACTGTTGTTGCACGGTTTTGCAGGTACTTGGTACCCAGGTGTTAACAACGAGCACTCTCATTGGAACCGCTATTTTAAGATAGTTATCACCGTGTTCCGATGTGACCGTGTTCCGATGTGGCGTTTTCGTTTTTTGCCATTGTTTCAGTATGGCGATGGAGATGTGTATGCAGGTATGAATTGGCGTTGATGGTATACGCTAACACTAGCGAACACAAGTTGGTGAGCTAGCGACGACAGAAGGTTTTCCAGGGGCTGGCAGGAGGAGGAGTGCAGGTATTTGGGGGTGCAGAGCTACCAGCCCTATCCATCTGAGAGACACTTTAATTCCCTCCCTCTCCTCCCAGCGATGATGCATCTTTGCGTTCCGCAGCGCTCGCGGTTTGAGCTTCACTCAGACGCCACCAGATACTTTGTAATTGGACCGCCGTAATTGAGTTTGTGTCGAGCCCGGACGCAGCCGGAGCCCAGACGAGACTCCGCAGGGGGCCGGGGGGGAGGGCAGGTGGGCGGGGATGGGGGGGGGGGAGTTGTGGGTTTCTTCAGTTGGAGTGACAGCGATGCAAAGCCGCAGGAGCATCCAGCACAGGGGCCATTTAAACGTTTTGGGGGATTGAAATGAAAGGTGACACACGAGCGGGAAGTGGAGTGCGCCGCCGCCGCCGCTGCCGCCGCCTCTCTCTGGGCGCTTTGTAATTAACTGGGAGCAGACAGGAACACAATTAATACGGGGCCGTGTTGACGACTCCGGTTGGATCCCATCCCGTGTAGATAGCCTGTTGTCGGGCGACGCTGGCCCTCTGACACTCCCTCCCTCCACCAGGCGCTCTAATGGAGGCCATGTTGGGACTGAGTTATCCTGCTGGGGGATTAAATCTGTCTTTGAAAGCAGCGGCCCACCAGGTGGGGGTCATAAAACACGGTGACAAACTACTTTTGCTTTAATGAAAGTACCGCCCATAAATCTCTACAAGTATGATTACGTCCTGTGTCGGGCAGAGGGAGGGCTTGACATAATGTGATCGAATGATCGCTGGTCCGACCGCACCGCTTGTGACCGGGGCGTTTCCAGGGTGCCCCTTTGAGCCAGGCAACTCTCTGCCAAAAGGAAGCCCGGCTGGGTGAGACTTTGATGAAGTACCGTCGAGGAGGGGGGACTCCGAAAAACATCAGCATGGTGTCAACAGGCATGTGGTCTGTGAACAGGGATGTGTCTGCTATGTCCAGTATTAGTTGTGCTGGGTTTCTGCCGACGAGATGGAGGGTAGAGATAGAGAGAGAGGTCGAGCACAGGACCGCAGGACGGAATCAAACCTGGATGTTGCCTAAATGGCCAACGAGCTGTTCTTTAGGGAATGACGGGGGGAGTGCGGGGGGTCGCGGCCCTGAGGAGCCGCTCCCGGCCCTGGAGCGGAGGGTAGTTGGGTCTGAGCCCTGGCTGCCCATTCGGCCGTGACCGACTGCTGTCCGGAGTCACACGGAATACAAACGCAGGCGCACACGCATGCACACGCATGCACACGCACAAACGCACAAACGCACAGGCAGACAGACGGATTGGAGAACATCCTTCTCCAACAGGTCGCTGCGGACCGCCGGGATTCAGCCAGAGTTTAGCTGCCCTGCTGTCGGCCCTCAGACCGGTGGTTACCGGCACCACGGTCACCGGACCACTTTAGCTTTTGATCTGGTCTCGGTTTCACATAGAGGAACGCACTCACACACTCACACACACACACACACACACTCGCACACTCGCACACACACACCCACACACGAACACAGTAAAGCAGTTTTTCCCCTGCACTCAGCAAGATCTCAGTACAGACAGCAGTCCCCCGTCCCCCCGTGGGCCTCCCGGGAGCAGGCAGTGGTTGGGCGGCTGTGCTATGTAGTCCATCTCCCCGGGGGGGTGGTATTTGTGCCACTCGCTACCTCAGTGTAACATATTAATCCTCATTAGGGGCTCGCCTCGCTCTCATTGGCTGCTCTCTGAAGGGTGCGCTCTACAGGGGGGTGAGATCACTGCTGCCTGGGGGAGGGGAACTCCCCCAACGTGGGAGGAACACGGAGCAGAGGGCAATGATGGCAGTACCTGTGACCAATGTGGTACTGCTGTGATAGGCAGTACCTGTGACCAATGTGGTACTGCTGTGATAGGCAGTACCTGTGACCAATGTGGGTACTGCTGTGATAGGCAATACCTGTGACCAATGTGGGTACTGCTGTGATCAGTACCTGTGATCATTAAGGGTCTGATAGGCAGTAGCTGTGATCAATGAGGTATTGGTGTGATAGGCCAGTACCTGTGATCAATATTGGTGTGATGGCTAGTAGTTTGTGATCAATTAGGGGTGTGACAGGCAGCACCTG
>OLKM01004452.1:0-22299 GCA_900291075.1 Melanogrammus aeglefinus | reverse complement strand
ACCAAATCAGACAAATATATATGGAATTCAGACAACATAGCGTCTAAGCGCCATCCACTTGCATGAAACATAACTTCCGGTTTAGAAAACATCTCTCCAAAATAAAAGCCCTTTAAAGGGATATATGTAACGAGCTGGGTCAAATGGTGGTTCCTGTTATTATGCGTTTCACAGCTATGCGAAAGTGCCAGATGTTGCTTTTAGGTTATGCACTAATGTTATCAGTAGAGCGGTTATTGGGGGATGTCCCTTCGCACGAGGAGCGGGGGGGAACAACTAGGGGTCAGGGTCCGGAAGTGAGTGTCCCATTGGCACTGGTCCGGACCTTCCCATTGGTCCGACCTCCCATTAGATCGACCTCCCAATTGGTCCGACCTCCCACATTAGTTCGAACTCCCATCAGTTCCGAAACTCCCATTGTTCCGACAGTCGGAGTAACATGAAGAGTTCGAACTAATGGGAGTCCCTCATTAGTTCGAACTGCACTAATTGCATCTGTAACTCTAAACAGAACAGGTCGGCATATTTGAGAGCTGCCAACTTGAAATTTTAAAATGTCCTTTCACTGTACAGTCTGTTGTTTGAAATAAAACGCACGCACTGCCAGGTTGGGCACGCCACCAGATGCGCATTTTCTCCACGGCCTCTCAGCTGGTGTTCTGTAAGGTAGCTTCGTGTGTGTGTTAGCCTGTGTGAATGTGTGCATTAATCCCTCTGTTCAGCATCTCTGTCTAATTGTTAAGATGAATAACACCAATCCTCCCCACAGAGCGCGGAGCCTGGCACAGAGGTGCGCGCCTCTGGCGCATCTGGCACAATCGGTTAACGGCACGAGAGGAAACTGGCTTCGCATCCGCTCCGTCCGTGTGTGTGTGTGATTGTGCGTTTCCGAGAAGCTCTTTCTCTCTCTTTCTTTCTCTCTCTCTCCTCTCTCTCTGCTTTATTGCACGACTGTGGATGTACAATGTTGCCAAAGCATTGGGACAGCAGAGTTAGAAAACAAACTGAGAGAGAGAGGAACAGAGAGAGAGAGAGACCGCATTGCTCGCAAATGAAAGCGCTTGTCAAGAAAGACGCATTGCTCGCAATGGAAACGCGCTGTGTCAGAAAGTAGGGATGACAGGTCGAACTAACGGATCACCCATTGTTCGACCTCCTATTTGGTCCGACTTTGTGGTTTTGATTTTGTCGGAGTAACGGGAGGTCGAACCAATGGGAGGTCGGACCAGTGGGTATTTTGTCGGAGTAACGGGAGGTCGAACCAATGGGAGGTCGGACCAATAGGCATTTTGTCGGACTAATGGGAGGTCGGACCAAGGGGTGGTCGGACCAATGGGCAGTTCCCGGAAGTGACGTGTTTGTTGGGGTTAAGCTGTGTTACGGCTGGAGGTACGGCGTGGTCACGGCCAACAGTGACCGGAGATAACCGTTGTATTTGCCAAATAAAGAGCAGGACTGCAAGCCAGACGAGCATTACACTGGTGTCAGAAGTTAAAAGCGATGGACTGGTTTTTCTTCGGTATTCGCCATTAGCCTAGCCGGCGAGCGGACCTACCACGAGGTGCCGCTGTTTGTACTGCCAATGGACATGGCGCACAGGAGCGGAGCACGGCTGAAAGTTAAGGAGGAGGAGGGGAGCTACAGTTATGCCCGTGCGGAGGCCCTGGCGACAGAGTTTGAGCGCGCTGCGGAGGCCAAGGCCCGCTTGAGGGAGACGGCAAGGTGCATGTCTAAAGACACGTGAACGAGCTCCACCGACCCCTGACAGAGCAGAGGACATGAAGGAAGCTTTGTCGCTGGCACGTCGGCTCCTCCAAAGCATGACAGCAGAGTGTATGCGCAGCCTGTGTGGCAAAGTGATGTGGCCTGTGCTTGCCGGGCCCCATGTAAAACATCATAGTACTCCGCTAAGGCAGCCTATGATATGAACTGTTGTCACAAGCAATAGGCTGGTCGGAGGATGATAAAGCGCTACAGCTAGCGTTACGTAGGGTGACCAGATCCCAATTCACCAGAAGTGGGACAAAGACTACGTTTGTGCGGGACAATGCGGGACAAAGTGGGCAGGCCCGGTTTTACGTGAAATTACGCTCTAGGCGACACCTCTAGGGGGGGGGGGGTTTGAACGCTAGTTAGTTAAGCTACTGTTACCTTATCTGTGTTTGAATCTTCTTTGGGTTTTAGTAGAAACGTATGCATGGACTGGGAAGCCTCCTTTTGAGCAACCCGTTGTTTGTGACGCATTTTCTGTGTCTTTTTACGCCGACTTCACCTGAAATGGTGAAATGGAAAATTGACTTATGCAAACGTCACATAACACTTCACAAGACTCCCCTTGCACTGGTTTCACCCAGGGATACATGGTTTCCCTGTCGTACAGGTCGGGCTCTCCTCCATATCTCCTGCCGTTCTGACCTGATTGTTTCTTGTTGGTGCGCGTGCCCATAACCGGCGTCCGCGTCCCAGTTTGATTGACATGATCAAACAGCCCGCCCCTCCCCCTGATGACAGATCTCACTGCTGTCTCCGCACACAGCTATTTGATAAATGGCAGATTATAAAACACACATTTCCAAAAAAAAGAAAAATCGAGTCTGACTGTCAATAACAATGCGGGACAACGTCTCAATTTGCGGGACGTGTACAAAGTCATGAAAATGCGGGACTGTGCCGCACAAAGCGGGACATCTGGTCACCCTAGTGTTATGCCTTACAGACGACGCACTGGCATGCCTGTTACTGCTCAGCCCAGAAGAACGAAATAATTATGAGGCTCTTGTTGGGGCTATACAGAGACGCTTTGTACATTGTGAACAGCCTGGTCTTCTACGCTCTGAACTTTCCAACAGACGCAGGCGGCCTGGAGAGCCCCTCCAGGGGTTAGCTCAGTGGTTTTCAAACTGTGAGGCACGCCTCCCTTGAGGGCGCGAGAGTTCCTCAGGGGGGGCACGACGTGAGAATAAATAAACCAGAAAAAGTAACAGAAAAAAAGACGAAGAAAGACAAAAGACGAAGAAGCAAAGTCAAAAGCTGTGTTAGAAATCGTTCCCTATTCACTCACTCACTATTCCCTATATAGTGTTTATGATACAGTGCACTATATAGGGAGTGAACAAGCGAGAATTCTGACACACCGGGTATTTGTGTGACGCAGACAGATGCGGCAACATCATGTAAACAAACCGGGCACTCACAAGGAAAGCTGGAGGTTGTATTGATGTTGAGTGTTCAATTTTCTTGATCAAGTTTTTTTTTAAATACATTTTGAATGTAACATTTTCTATGTTAAATCCCAAATAAATTGTTGACATTTCTAAACGAAAGCCGGAGACTCCATCATTAAATGTATACTTTTTCGCGGTCATTCAGATTCTTCTTCTCCTCCGGAAAAACATGACCGCATTGCATTGTGGTATACGGGAGTAACATGTAGGGAACATCGTATGTTCACTCAAATTTTGGGTATTTAAAGTCCATGTCGTGAATGAAATTTACCACTGACAATTCGAACACCACTACAAAATGGCGAGCACCCTATATATATAGTGCACTATATCCGTGATAGGGAACAATTTCAAACACAGCTAAAGACGCAAACTCATTGCTCCCACTATAGTAGAGGTGAGCTAAAAAGGAGGCTAAACTGGCAGTTTACAGATTAAGCTGTTCAAATGTATTTAAAAAAAGTTAAGCAAAAACATGCTTCGATGAAGATGTTAAAATGTGTTAAGAAATGTGTTTAAAAACGCACAAAGATGATTAGAATGTTTCAAAAATATCTTTAAAAGGTTTAAAAAATATCTTTCAAATGTTTCAAAAATATAATCAGAGACATTTAAAATGTTTAAAAAATATAATCAGATATATTTAAAATGTGTAAAATATGATCAGAGATGTTTAAGATATGATCAGAGATGTTTAAAATGTGTAAAATAATTAAAAGATCTTTCAAAGCACAGGGATTTATGGTGCGTTCCAGAGCCCATCCTGAACTGTACTAGCTTCTACTTGAGGAAGTGGGGGTAGATCGATCACCCCCCAGTTCGTTAGTAGGAGGTTCCACTTCGACGGTGGGATGTTCCACTTCGAGAGGCATTCCAGTGCACTTTTCTTAGTTGGAGGTAGGATAAGTCCCACGTCCCACTGGTTTGGATGGGCTCTGGAACGCACCATTAGAACTTTTTTCGGCTCGGCTGAAATTTATTCTCTGAGGGGGGGCTCACTCTCTCATACTTTGAGAACACCTGTGTTAGCTAATGACATTGAAACTCTAGCCAGGTGGGCTTATGCCCACATGCCCCCAGCGATACAGAGGGAGCTCGCCAGGGACCAGTTCATCCAAGCCATAACCCCCAGGGGGCTGCGCATTCAGACCCAGCTCGCCCATCCCCACTTGTTACGGTTCCAGGATGTTAGCTTGCTACGTGTAGGGGGGGAGTAGGGGAACCATAACACATGTTGCTGTTGGACTGACTGGGAGAACAATAAAGCATGGCACAACAACAAGCTAAGCACATGTGTGTATTTATTTGGCGAGTGTTCTGCCAAGGGGAATAGGAAACTATAAGCGGAGCCAAACCAAAGAAAACAAGATAAAGTGACAACTAACACATAGTGCACACATACAACCTAGCTAATACATACAGAAGGTGGTCCCGCTTCTAACCTGATGTGATAACAAAACTACGTGATGGTGGTGTACACCCAAGGGTATCTTACCTATTCACCTAAACCCCTATGGCATCTCAAAAACAAAGGCAATGGCATGACACAGCCAACAAACAGGCAGACAATGTCAAGTTACAATGGAGACAAACGGGTGCAAGTTATCAAGGCCTGATGACACTGATTGGCCAACAGACAGCTCCCAGATTGGACAGGGGGTTGGACGATGGTGGAGGAACAGCCAATGGCGTGAGACCTACAGAGAACGAGAGGGGAGACACAGGAAAACAACCACATACGTAACACCGCTCCATACAAGAGGCTCTGGAACTGGCTCTAGAGAGGGAGATTGTGGGGGGCGGGACCATGAGAGGCAGCCATGAGGAGAGTGGTCCTACGGTGAGAACCACTGCATGCACTGATACAGCCCAAGTAAAGCCTGCCTGGGTGGCTGAAATGACTGAACTAATACGGGCTGTCTCCATGCATTCGCCGCAAAGTGCCACACGGCCTCGCCAACGCCCCCTGGCCGCTGGGGATACGGCCAGCCTGGCCATCTCATCAGACAGTGCTCCAAGCATTCCAAAAACCAGGGAAACGGCCCGGGGCCCATATAGATGGGACGGTACAGACCCCGGGCATGATGTCCCATGCTGTTGCAGCGAAGGACGGAGGGGCCCAACAGCACAGACGGGGGAGAGGGGCTCCACTCCCCCCTGAAGCAGACGAGAACACAGAATCCACGATGGTGGTGGGTTGGACTCATTCGGGGCATTTATGCCATGCTTCCTCGGCCTGGTCTCATATTACAGGAAGTTTGTGCGAGGTTTCTCCTGCACGGCTGCCCCCCCTGCACCACCTGCTGCAGAAGGACAGGGACTTCACCTGGACGCCACAGTGCCAACAAGCTTTCAACTCCCTCCGGAAGGCACTGACGGAGGCCCCCATCCTCCCCCCCCCCCCCCCGGACCCGTGTTGCAGTTTACTCGAGCCCTATCGAAACCCTATTTCCCCTGCACATACTTCCCCTGAGACAGTGACTAACCCCGCTGTTCACATCCCTCCTTTCCGCCGCAGACACCTTTCAATGCAAAGGGGCGTTGCCCCACCCACTGGGCAGAAGCACCTGCGTCCCCCACGCGGGCCGCAGAGACAGGGACGTCGGCCGGCCCGTTTCAGAGACTTTGTGTAGTCCCTCGGGACGAGGGACTTTGTTGGGGGGGGGAGCTGTGTAACAAGCTGGGTTAACGTGGTTCTGTTATTACGCATTCAGCATCTATGCAAATGTTCACGTGTGTTTTGGGTTATGCACTAATGTTATTAGTGGAGGTTAATGGGGGATTGTCTCGCGAGAGAGGGGGGTGGGGGGGACGACAACGTGAGGGTCAGGGTCCGGAAGTGACGTGTTTCTTGGGGTGTTACGGCTGGAGGTACGGCGTGGTCACGGCCGACAGTGACAGGAGATAGCCGTTGTGTTTGCCAAATAAAGAGCAGGACTGCATGCCAGACATCGCCTCCTTATTCAGCACTGCACCACTGTACGGTGATCGTTATAATATTATATGAGGCACAAAACAGATCACACTGGCTCAACATGTGCTGACTTATTGACCTTAACGCTTTAGATCCCGTACCTGCAAAATGCATAATTAGCAGTTTAATAAAGGATCTATTAACCTTAATAAGCATAAAAAATGCTTTGTAAAGTTTTAATGACATAATAGGTAAGTTAGTAAGCCTCAATAAATGGGTTTGTAATGCTTTTTTATTAACAACTATAAATAACTCAGAGAGTGTTATTAATATTATTAAGCAATCAATCAATAGTTAACATATTTCTTATAAGTGCTTATAAAAGTCTTACAATATCACAATAAAGATGTTTATTATGTTATTATTAACATTTATTAATGTTAATATGCAAGTGTCTTATTACCTATTGACAACGTCTTATGACAAGGATCTTAATATAAAGCGTTACCTAATTTCCTTCCCAGTGTTGATGATGATGTTGATGATATCAAGTGGGACACATCAGAGCTCTGAAATGATACACAAATTAGTCCGACCTGTAATTCTGGGTTGGACAACCGTTCCAACCCAGTCTCAGCTGGTTATTTCTGAGTTGTTGAACGGGTTATCATTGTGAATGGCCCCCATTAAGTTATCAATGAAGTACACATCAAACCACATCAAACCCCCACCAACAGCACTTCCTGTTGGCAGAATTTCCTGTCCACCCTACTTTATATTCTATACCAACTATATTATATGGATAGTTGGTAACTGCAAGGTTGCTAGTTCGATCCCCAGCTCCTCCTAGCTGAGTGTAAAGTCGTCCCTGAGCAAGACGCCTTACTGCTCCAGACGAGCTGGCTGTCGCCTTGCATGGTTGACACCGCGGTCGTCGGAGTGTGAATGTGTGCATGAATGGGTGAATGTTAGGCAATATTGTAAAGCGCTTTGGGTAGAATTGCTACATAAATGCAGTCCATTTACCATTTACCAAATAAATTAAATGATGTACCTTGGACACATCCTGTAATCTCTTCTTTAATCTACAATGATTACATGAAGCAAATGTATCTACAATCACAGGCTTTTCCACAAGTGTTGTGTAGTTTACTGCTTTATTTTAGACTCTTTCCACTCCTCATATGTATCTAAACGTGTGCGTACGCATGTTTTCATAACCTGACTAAACATGGTAACTACCGATTTTCTGTCTGTAAATGTATCGATAATGTTTTATATTTAATGTTGTTATTGTGTTTGTTTGTTTGTGTCTGTGTGCTAACTATGTGTGTGTGTGTGTGTGTGTGTGTGTGTGTGTGTGTGTGTGTGTGTGTGTGTGTGTGTTGTGTGTGTGTGTGTGTGTGTGTGTGTGTGTGTGTGTGTGTGTGCGTGCGCGCGCGCGCGCGCGTGCGGTGCGTGCGTGCGTGCGTGCGTGCGTGTGTGTGTGTGTGTGTTCTCCAGTCCAAAGGGATTTGGGTTCTGTGGCTGATCTTGGCTGTGTTGGCTGTACTTGCCCTGGCTGTCTTCTGGTGGTTCTGGCCGCTCTGCTGCACCGTGGTGAGTGTGTTTGTGCGTGTGTGCGTGCGTGTGCACGTGCGTGCGTGTGCACGTGCGTGCGTGTGCACGTGCATGCGTGTGTGCGTGTCATTGTGAAAAGCCACTCAGAAAGCTGAGATGGACTAAGTCTACATGAACATATGTCAGGAGTTACAGACCAAAATATAAATAATATCACTAATGTATAATTCAGTTATATTTGCCTAGAAACTGTGATAAAAAAACACAAGCTGCTGCAAAGTGCCATGACAGACGACAGCATTTAGCTAAGTAGTCCAACATGAAGACTTTGATATGTACATCCATGTAATTCTAGATCAGCAAATTGGGAAAAAAAACAACTTCATTCATTTAGCACTTCTCCTGCAAAACTGTGATACATGTCTGAGTCTGGGGTGAGAGAGAAAGATAAGAGATAGATCAGAGAGGCAGAGAGAGCAACATTGAGACACTGCTTTAGCTCAGTGCTTGTATCAGTATGACCATGGAGTCATGTGATCATGTGTCAGGTGATCCGTGACCCTCCTCCAGCCCGTCCCCCTCCGCCTCCTCCCCCTCCACCCGTAAGTACTCTACTCAAAATAATACTATGTTACAATATATTCTTACTTGGGGGTACTTGAATAATCTGTTCAAGTACCCCCTTACATCTGCTTGGCATACCCTAGGGTACATATTCCCCCAAGGTAACAGGTACCCGCAAAGGTACAGGTATGTTTACCCCAGGGGGTACCTGCACCCCTAGGGTACACATACCGGATAGGGTACACATACCGCCTAGGGTACGCATACCGCCTAGGGTACCCATACCTACTGTGGTATAGGTACACCCTGGGGTAAACATACCCCCTGGGGTAAACATACCACCTGGGGTATATCCCTAGGGGTCTGTTACCCTAGGGTACAGGTACCCCTTAGGCTGCACTCCCTGTGGTGGCTGTACCGGGTCAGGAGTGGTGTTAATAGCCTGGCTGTGTGTAGGAGCCGGAGGACGACGCCCTGCCCAGACACAGGTGGCCCCAGGTGGACGCCTCGTACTACGGCGGCCGCGGCGCCGGGGGCATCAAGCGCATGGAGGTCAGTCCACACCGGACCTCACTGATAACGACACGGCTCAGAAAAACACATGGGACAAAATGAGAGGGCTCTGGGTGGGTCAATATGGATGTGAGTGCGTCCTAACGAGAGGGGTCTGAGTGTGTCTGTGGAGGTGAGTGCGCCATAACATGAGGGGTCTGAGTGTGTCCATTTGGATGTGAGTGTGTCCTACATTGAGGGCTCTGGGTGTCTCCGTGTGAAGGTGAGTGGGTCCTAACAAGGGGGCTCTGGGTGTCTCTGTGTGAAGGTGCGCTGGGGCGACAAGGGTTCCACGGAGGAGGGTGCCCGCCTGGAGAAGGCTAAGAACGCTGTGGTGACCATGCCTGACCAGGTGGACGAGCCCATCTTACCCAAACCCCCGCCCAGACCACCTCCCGAATACATCCCCCCGGTAGCGTCCCGATGGTACACTCCCATCAAGGTGGGTGCTGATAACAACGTGGAGGCTGGGATGGGTGTTAATGATGACTTGTTCGTTGTTGGCCCAGGTCATGGTCACACAAACCTCCCCTTCTTTGTCCCAGGGCCATATGGACGCGCTGGGGGCATTGTTACGGCGACAGTATGATAGAGTGGCCATCATGAGACCCTCATCCCAGGACCAGGTAAGACTGACCCTGACCTATGACATCCCCCCTGCCCCCCTCCCCCCCCCCCGGTCAAACCGTGCCCTACGACCTCTGGACTAGCCCTGTCCTAGCCTAACCATAACCCTTATCCAACCTACTGTAGAACAAAGTGTTATCCTTTCAACGCTGGCAGTCGTACCAAGAATAATTTGTGGTTATAGTTTTGACTCCTGGTGCAAAGGTTCTTGGTTCAAGCCCCAATGATCTGACCTACTTGCAGGCATCATAGAGGAAAAAAACCCTGACCCATCAGAACCATCCGTCAATGCTTTGGATAAAAGTGCCTACTAAAATGAATGAATGAATGGCAACCCAACCAGTGCCTTTCAGCTTGGAGTCACCCCCATAACTCCCTCCCTGACCCACTAACCCTTACCACGTCACAGTATGATGACTGTGGATCTGAATATTAATATAGTTTGAAACACATAGTAAACACATAGTAATCATAAAACATGTTCACATTATGTTATGACCTATATCTGTTTAATGAATGAGTCCAATTGTTTGTTGTTACAGGGACGCTGCATGAACTTCACCAGAGTGCAGCATCAATAGAGAGACCAAGCAGGACAGTAGGAGAAAGAGACTGTTACAGGGCAATAGGAGAGAGAGTCTAAGATAACCTTTTAGTGGAAAACCTGAGAATGGACAGACGGAACGGTTAAATGATGGCAGTTCTCTCTCGCGCACACACACACACACACACACACACACGCACACGCACACGCACACGCACACGCACACGCACACCACACACACACACACACACACACACACACACACACACACACACATCCAAAAACACACAGCTTCATAGAAAGGGTTTTAAAGGCTATGTTCAAAATGAACATTTGCCTCCTCAAACAGATATAGACGATGGTTGTGTGTAAATATCTGTTGGTAAAAGTGTTACTTTTATCTGTTCAGAAACGCTATTGTTTTTGAGTCTCAAACATGAAGTTCAACATGCAGCTACCAATAACAGTGGTAGCAATCTGAAGTTACATACTGATATGAAGAAAACTGATTCACAAAGGGTTTCAGGGTTTCATTGTGTAAAAGTCTATAGTGTTGACTGGTCCTGGTTAAAATCATGTGTCCCAAATAATTCTTCTTTTTGAGTTTACCTTTTGAAAGATATAAATTCAAATAAAAATGTCTAAAATAATAAATATAATTCTTATTTTTTTATCTGATAATGTCAATGAGGAATGTTTTTTCTGAAATCTGGTGTTCTCACTTGAGGTGCGGATGTTAAATGACTTTAAAGGTTATACAAAGGGTGCTTCATTTGTACGTAACTCTGCTACTTTCTGTTTTGTTGTTCTGTGGTTTGTTCCTGGTTTCATATTTTTCCTCAACCGCTTTGGATGAATTCTGGAATGAGAGTATTTTTTTCAAAACAATACATTTTAATCTCTAAAAAATTATTTTCTAATACGCACCACAATAAGTACCACCACTGGTGGTGCTGGTGGTGATGTTGTTGGTGGTGGTAGGGATGTTTGTGGTGGTGGTGGTGGTGGTGGTGATGTTGTTTCGTTTTTCATTCACGTATTTTTATTCACAACAAATTGCTAAAGAAATGTATTTACTGTAGAGACACATACAGGAATATCATTTTTTGTGTACTACAGTATTGACCTTTCCAAGTAAACCTTTACCTCATCTTTAAAGCTCAGTGTGGCGTACACACTAGCGTTCAGCTAGACATTAGTGACATTATTGTATAGCAGTAAGCAGTCAGTGCCAACTAATTAGCTTTGTTATTAGGGGTCCGAGCTTGGCCCATATTGTTTCTGTAACGTTTTTTTTCCCCTCAAATTCTGTAAAAGTCATAGTGCAGCCTATACCATAAATCGAAAACTCTTGAAATTTTTAGGTATCGCTTTTTGCGTGCCATGTAACAGTTGCGCAACACACCTGACCCCGACTGCAACCTTTCACCGGCGCAGATTATATTTGGTCGTCCCCTTCGAGACTCATTTTCATTCGTCAACAGACTAGAAAAATTCTCGAACCCTCATATCCAGCCGCTTTGGCGTCATACATGGGCGGCGAAGGAGGAGTCCCTTCGGACCCGGATGTCCCGCACCACTGAGTCTTCGAGGGCTCACTCAAGACCACTCCGCCCATTGGTACTTGGTGAGACAGTATTCCTCGAGAATCAGCAGGGCCCATGTCCACACAAGTGGGACAGCGGTCATGGTGGAGTCGCTGGGTCAGTATCGGGTTAGAGTTGACGGTTCGGGTGCCTGACTTTGCGCAACCGGCGATTCCTTCGCGGCTACACTCCAACCACCCCCTGCACCGACAGCAGCCAACTGCCCGGTTGCTGCCACCCGCGACCCTGCGACCACCAGCCCATGCCTGTCCACCCCAGGCCGGTGATTCCCCAGGGTGTTGTTCCACAGGCAGCAGCTGGACCCCATGACACAGCTTTGGACACCTCCCCACCGGAGCCCCCTGGTGAGGCACCCTCTGGTCTCGGGGCACGGGATGTCCCCATTCCTACAGGCGTCGGCCAGGATGCATCGCTTCCAGCGTCGCCCCATCTTGGACAGCCAGACGCTTCGAGCCCGACACGGGCCATTGGATACAGGACTGAGTCTGTGAACCTATTCATGGTTTTCCGGACTGGGGGGGATGCAGAGTTTACCACTGGCCACTAGGGGATAGTATTGGATTACAGACCGCTAACTGGCTCAGTTAGGAGTCAACCTTATTGTGTTTTCCAGCATTACAGACGTTCCTGAGGATATTAAGCTGTTTAAAATTATTTGTGTGAGTCCAATATAATTCTTGATTACTATAGTTGTTGTTGTTAAGGTTGGTTAATTTCCTGAAGATATTTATGTTAGACATGTGCATGTAGGAATTACTTGTTGTAGCTTATGTTATTTTGTGTATTGCTGCAGGGCTTATTCATCGTTGTCATTAAATAAGAAGTTTGACATCGAGGAGTGTATTTCTTCAGGTTTGGGTTATACCAGGCATTAAAACTGGTTTATGCCTTAAACCAGTCTTTAAGGCATACCAATGCCATGTGACCATACCGACCAAGCTCACCATAACTCCACGTACGGAAGACATCTATTTCTCAAAATATAGTGTTTGTCACGGTCTCTCCCACCGGATCCTAGCTGCCACTAGTTTTTGGTTAGTCTTGTCTGTCTCTGTTGTCATGTTCTGTTTTCATGTACGGGGGCGTGGCCTGCTCGACTCCCCAACCCAGCCACGCTGATCACCCGCACCTGACCATCATCACCAATCACATCCCCCTGTATATCTTCCCCAGTCATCCAACCATTTGTCGCCAGATCGTCAACTACACTTACCCGGTTAAGTTATCCTTCGACCTCTCTAGTCGTTTCTAGTCTTAATCAAGTCTCCGTTCCTGATTCAGCTGTTTTCCTCCTCAGTCATCATTGTCACGTCCATCATTCGACGCTACTCTCCTGCCGGAATACCAGTTCCTCCGAACAATCGAGGGTGACTATCTGTTCGGCAATCTACCTGACCCACCAACTCCGGTTCGGCCAACCCGGTCAGCGGACTCCAGACTACCACGAACATTCTCCCTTGTCTAGCAATAAACTGTTTAATTGCTACAAACCTCGTCCTGTCATCATTTGTGCCGTGCGTTTGGGTTCACCCCGTTGAGCCGTAACAGTATGATCTGGCCAAAACATGAACCCAGCCGACACAAGTGACGCAGCCGACTCCTTGGCCGCTCGCATAGCGAGTTTAAATCTGGAGGTACGCCGCGAAGGCGCCCTCAGGGTAGAACATTCCCAGAACCTGAGGGAGGCTTCTGCGAGCCTAGCCCGGTTTGCTACGGCATTGTCGTCCCTCGAGTCCCGGCCGAAACTCTCAACCCCTTCCCTGGTCGGTCCGCGGATCCCCCCGCTGCGGTTCCTATCGTTCATCGGGAGCCCTACGTCCCAATCCCGGTACCATATGGGGGCGATCCAGGAGCCTGTCATGGATTCCTTCTCCAGGTAGGGGGAGTTTTCCAGCCACTCACCTACGCCACCGGGACGTCCCGCATCGCCTACCTCATCGCCTGCCTTCGGGGGGTGGCGCTTACCTGGGCTTCGGCAGAGATGGACCGCGGGGGTCCGAGGCCTCGAACTATTTAGCTTTTACTACGACGCTGCGACGCACGTTCCATCATTCAGTTCGGGGGCGAGAAGCTGCCCAGAGACTTTTGGATTTATGCCAGGGCGGTCTCAGCGTGGTGGAGCTTGTAACTGATTTCCGTATCTACGCAGCAGAGAGCGGCTGGTGTGACGACGCTCTGAGAGACGTTTTTCAGTGCTCTCTGGCTGATCATCTACGGGATGAGATCGCGTTGCGGTACGAGCCGTCCGACTTAGAGGCACTCATTACTCTCACCATGCAATTGGACGACCGCATTCGGGAACATAGGAGGGAGAGTGTCGTCCGGACCCCATCATCTTTACCTTCCCAGCACACGACCGTGAGACCTCCACCGTGGATTACCGAGGCCTTTCGTGAACCTCGGAGCCTTCCCGAGCCAGAGCCCATGCAGCTGGGGCGCATTCACCTAACCTTAGAGGAACGCGACCAGCGGCGACGGACGGGCGCTTGCATGTATTGTGGAAGGACGGGCCATGTCCGCCTTCGCTGTCCCCTGCATCCGGGAAACGGGCCGGATCGTTATGGGAGTTTACCGATCGAGTTGTGTCCCTAATTATTCTAATTCCCGTACTCTCCCGTACTACTCAAGGTCACTCTGTCGTGGCAGAACCGCTCCTTGCCCCTCTCCGCCCTTGTCGATTCCGGAGCAGACGAGAGTTTTTTGGACCGAGGGGTGGCTCGACAGCTGAGAGTAGACCTCATCCCACTCAACATGTCTATGGAGGTGAGCGCGCTCAATGAATTGCACCTGGACAGGATCGAGCACAAGACAGCTCCCATGTCCTGGCTGCTTTCCGGTAACCATCAGGAAAAGATTTCCTTTCACCTCATTGACTCACCCCAGACTCCTGTGGTCCTGGGTCATCCCTGGCTTCGTCTTCATAACCCCAGTTTGGAGTGGGTCTCTGGTAAGATCACTGCTTGAAGTACCCATTGCATATTAAACTGTTTCCGCCCCACCAACGGTTCCGGAATCCCCGGACCTCACGTTGGTGCCCCTGGACTATCATGATTTGGGACCCGTATTCAGTAAACAACACACACTATCTCTGCCACCACATCACCCTTATGATTTACTTCCTGGTTCCCCTCTCCCTAGCAGCCGCCTGTTTAACCTCTCACTTCCAGAATGAGAGGCCATGGAGGGGTATATCCGGAACTCTCTTGCTGCGGGGATTATTCGTCCCTCATCTTCACCAGTAGGAGCAGGGTTTTTTTTTGTTTCCAAGAAGGACAAGTCCCTTCGTCCCTGCATTGATTATAGGGGACTCAACGACATAACAAGTACTCGTTGCCCCTCATAGACTCTGCCTTTGTGCCTCTGCGGGGAGCTACAGTTTTTTTACCAAACTGGACCACCGTAACGCCTACCACTTGGTCTGCATCCGAGAAGGGGATGAGTGGAAGACGGGCTTCACTACCCCATTAGGTCATTTCGAGTACCTGGTGATGCCTTTTGGACTTACAAATGCTCCTGCTGTATTTCAGGCCCTGGTCAATGATGTATTGAGAGACATGCTCCATCAGTTTGTGTTTGTGTACATTGATGATAACCTGATTTTCCCCCGGTCCCTCGCAGAACACAAGCTGCATGTCCGTCAAGTACTGCAGTGTCTCTTGGAGAATCGGCTATTTGTCAAGGCGGAGAAAGGTGACCTTCCTGGGATTCATTATCGGCCAGGGGAGGCTGGAGATGGATCCAGGGAATGTAACTGCAGTAGCGGATTGGCCTACTTCCACCAATCGCAAGCAGCTCCAAAGCTTCCTGGGGTTTGCAAACTTCTACAGAAGGTTCATCAGGAACTTCAGCCGCATCGCCGCACCCCTCACAGCGCTGACCTCCATCAAGGTGGCCTTCAGCTGGACCTCACAGGTCGCTGCGGCCTTCGAGGTGTTGAAGCGACACTTCGTTTCCACTCCGGTTGTCACGCAGCCCGATGGCAAGCTGTAATTATGGAGGAGGTTGACGCATTGGACACTGGGGTCTCAACGCTCAGCCTCGGACGGTAAGCTTCACCCTTGTGCTTTCCTCTCTCGAGGGCTATCTCCCCCAGAGCGGAACTACAACATGGGAAATCGGGAGCTCCTCGCTGTCAAGCTCGCGCTCGAGGAGTGGCGTCACTGGCTGGAGGGGGCGGAACTGCCGTTCGTCGTGTGGACGGACCATAAAAATCGAAGTAATATTCAGTCTGCAAAACGCCTCAACTCAAGCCAGGCACAGTGGGCGCTATTTTTTGCTCGTTTTAAATTCTCCCTTTCCTATCGCCCAGGTTCCCGCAACACCAAGCCAAACGCATTGTCCCGTTTGCACTCCGTGGACGAGGAGTGCTCTGGTTTGGACTCCATTCTACCACCCACTTGTGTGGTGGGCTCAGTGGTCTGGAAGATTGAGTCCTTGGTGACCCAGGCCCAGGCTCACCAGGCCGATCCGGGCACTGGCCCGCCCAGTCGGTTGTTCGTTTCGGATGCAGTCCGCTCAAATTTTCTACAGTGGGGTCACTCGTCGAGGCTGGCTTGTCATCCCGGGATCAACCGGACCCTGGCCTTTCTGCAACACCGATTCTGGTGGCCTACCATGGACCGAGACACCCGGTCTTTCATCGCCGCATGTACCACCGTCCGTGGTCCCACATCACCCTGGATTTCGTTACCGGTCTCCCTCCATCCAGAGGTAACACCACCATACTCACCATTATTGATCGTTTTTCGAAGGCAGCCCACTTCGTCGCGCTACCCGGACTCTCCTCTGCGAGAGAGACTGCAGAGCTGATGATTTCTCAGGTTTTCCGAATGCACGGCATCCCTGCGGACATCGTTTCGGACCGGGGTCCCCAATTTATCTCCCAGGTTGCTGGACGTCCGTCCTAGGGGTCGTGGTTTCCAGTACCTGGTGGACTGGGAGGGTTACGGACCAGAACACCGGCAATGGGTGTCACGGAATATGATCATGGTTGATACATTGATTTCAGATTTCAATAAGGCTCATCCTACTGCCAGACGTCCGCCAGGTGGCGTCCATAGAGGGGGGGGGGGGGGGGGGGGGGTACTGTCACGGTCTCTCCCACCGGATCCTAGCTGCCACTAGTTTTCTGATAGTCTTGTCTGTCTCTGTTGTCATGCTCTGTTTTCATGTACGGGGCCGTGGCCTGCTTGACTCCCAAATCCAGCCACGCTGATCACCCGCACCTGACCATCATCACCAATCACATCCACCTGTATATCTTCCCCAGTCATCCAACCATTCGGGTTCGGCCAACCCGGTCAGCGGACTCCAGACTACCACGAACATTCTCCCTTGTGTAGCAATAAACTGTTTAATTGCTACCAACCTCGTACATCCTGTCGTCATATGTGCCGTGCGATTGGGTTCCCCCCTTCTTGAGCCATAACAGTGTTAGGGTTAGGCCTTTGGCTTAGGGTTAGGGTTTGGGCCCCTTCATGGTTTCTTGCAACTCTATTTGGGTGTCAAGCAGCGAAGCCACAATTCACTCTAAAATCTTCTTTTAAATATAGTAGTATTCGTCTTAATTTTTGGCTTATTTTTGGCCTATTGTTTTCGTATGAATTCCTATTATTATAATGCTGCCATGGGAGTCTATGGCAGCCCATAGAACACTTTTGTGAAAAGTTATGAAATTTGGCACACTGGTTCAGGACAGTTCCATTAGCCCAGGAAGCAAATTTGAGGTCGCTAGCCATTCAGCTCTAGCGCCACCAAAAGGTCAAAGTTGGACATGCATTCATGTTTATAACTTTCGACCCATTCATCCAATATTCACAAACAAGATATCATTGGATTCCTTGATCCAAGTCGAGTCCAATGCATCCTATGTTGTTGTTTTGCGCGGGGATGGATTTTCCGCCATCTTGGTTCATGTCAAAAACCTTCAAAATGCATGTCCTATCACAAATCGTGTCCAATCATCGTGAATCTTGACAGACATGATCATCAGGCCATGCTTAATAAAACGTATCCAACCAATTTATCAAATTCATAACCGTCTGGCCGGGACAGTCAATCAAATTTGACCGCGAAGCCGCCAAATAGGAAGTTAGCTAATATCTCAGCAGCCCTTTGACATATTATAACCAAACGTAATACATAGACCCATGTAACCGTCATCATCCCATCATGGAGACATTCAATGAAGTGGTGATTATCGATCTCCAGGGGGCACTATAATTAATGAAGACGGTTTTAACTCCTTTCTCTTCACATGAGTATATTTCAAACTTATTTTCAATGTCTCGTTATACTGTCAGAACTCTTCATATACAGTAGATAATAAATTATTTTTCATGGCAACATGATAATTTGGCCGCCATGTTGAAAGTTGTCAAATTCAATATTACATACCCACAGGCCACAAATTATGCCTAATTATCATGAAACTTGCCATGTATGATCTTCAGACCAGGGTGAACAAATACGCCAAACAGCTTTTTCCAATTCAAAACCGTTTTGCTGTGACAGCCAATCAAACTTAAATTTGGAACTGGAAGTAAGCTTTGTTCTCAGCATCTCTTTAACATATCATAACCAAACTTGGTACATAGACTCATGACATCATTCTGGGGACATCCAAACAATTTGGTGACCTTTGACCTCAGGGGGACGTCAGACAGGAAGTTAGCTCATTTCTCTGCAAGGCCTTCATGCATCCAAACCAAACTTGGCTCATAGTCTTATGAAGCTGATGATGCCCAAATAATTTGGTGACATTTGACTTACAGGGGTGCGTTGTTAGCAGCAAGTCTATTTCAGTCCTCTATTCCAGCAACTTCAATGTATTTTCTTTGTCATAGCATTTGCAAAAAACTTTCATTGTCAGTAAATTATATCTAATCATATTGTAGCGACCCTGGGACATTTAAAGAGTTTGTGTGTTATGTGTTGCATTGTATTTTGTTATGCCAGTTGTTCTATGTGCATGCAATGGAATCATCTTCTTGTCAAACAGTGTGGGCGGCGAATCATCAGGTCAGCTGGGGGAGGGCCTTGGGAGAACAGGAGGGTGGGGGCTTTCATGTTGAAGGGACCGGGTTGAGGGGTTGCCCGGGTAACCGGTTGTTGTTAGTGTGGATTTTTGCCGTTGGTTACGGGTTTTCATTGACCTGGTTGGTTAGATTAAAGTTCCTTCAAGTACTCATGACTGGACATTGTGTCACCGGCGAGGTCATTACATTGGTGTCAGAAGTGAAAGCTTTTTACAATTTTTCTCGGTCCTGCTCCCTGCGGACTGTCGGGTGAAGATAGAGATGGACGACTATGGCGAGGGGGCGTGTGGAGTAGCTTCAGGGTCTCTGGTGAGTGAGGACTCACAGAAGCCAGCCTGGGTGGACGAGCTCACTGAACTCGTCTGTGCTGTCTCTATGCAGGCTGTTCTCCTCCCAGTCTGGGTTGCAGCTGTGCAGGACCCCTGTATCCTAGGGCTGGACTTTCTGCGGTGCACAGGCTGTCAGCTGGACCTGGAGAGGGGGGCGATTGGCTTCCAAGGAGGGCCCACAGTATATATTGCCCCGCCAAACACCTCCTACATCCGGCCCCCACCGACAACAGTTTGGTTGCCTAGAAACGGGGACAGCTGGCGAGTCTAACGCCGCTCGCAGTATTTTTATTATTTTTCACGAATGTATTGAACATTTTGTCATTTTTTTTGTCTATAGTAGTTTAACTAAGTTTACTAGTTATATATAGTCACTTTTTGCTAGTTTTCGTTCACCAGTTTTCTTTATTTTTATGTGTTTTATGCATGTAGTACAGTTGCTTGACATTTGGTGGACACTGATGCCTTTTGGCCGCCGCTGCTCACCGGCTGCCGCTGCTCACCGACATGCTCTGAACATCATTCTGAACATTATTTTTTCGTGATTTTCTTTATCTTACTAGTCCTTTAACTTTTTATCAGTTTTCTTTTGCATACTTTCAACACCTTCTGCCTGAAACCCTTCTGGACCTCGGATCGGACTACAAATCTCCCCTTCTACCCGTGACACTTACCTGTCTGATCTCCAGCTGTCAACATCGCACCCCGTGTTGCAGCTTTAAAGGTGCTAAAAACAAGCACACCTCATGTCACACACAGACAATCGTGAATTAATTGATTAGCGGGGGGTAAGGTTGTATAGGAACCTTGTAAATTGTTTGATGTTTGATTGTTTATGATATGCGACCCAGTGTCATGATGAAAAGAGAGAATAAACGAAAACTAAAGAGAGATCCTGTTTCTGTCATTCCTGTTTGAATTGTCCTGCAATAGTTGGTGCCGAAACCAGGGACATTTAGATGAAGGAAGAAGAGGACGAAAAGTCCATTGGTTTGCAAGACAAACAAGAAGACAGAAAAAAGGAACAATGGCTGAAATCGACCGTAGAAAGAAAAAAAGATCCTCAATCCGCACCGCTGTAACCAGACTGATTAACAAGATTGACGACGAACTTGTTAAAGAAAGACCAGATCATGATGCATTGGAAGAGTTGCTGGAGCAATTGATATTGAAAGAAGATTATTTGACTAAAATGGATTTGGATGTGGAAGAACAAACAGCAACAGAAGATATAGAAAATTAGGTTTCAAGAGCCTTAGAATATAAAGATCACATATCACTAAGGAAGACGAGGACAAGGAGAGCGCTAAGAAGAGCGAAAGATGATGCAGAGTCTGCAATGTCTGTTGAATCTATCCTCATGCGTAATAACGTGAAGCTGCCTAAACTTGTGATAGAAAAATATTCTGGAGACATCAGCCAGTGGCAGTACTTTTGGGGACAGTTTGACACGGCAGTGAACAGTAATCATAACTTAACAAAAACAGATAAATTCAGTTATCTGAAATCATATCTCACTGGCGCAGCTGCCATTGTAGACGCAGGGTTACCATTAACTGATTCAAATTATGAAAACTCTAATCAGCTGCTGCAGAAAAGATTTGGCCGAAAGGATTTGGTAATTAATGCTCATATGACCAAATCGTTGAATCTTAATCCTGTAAAAAATGTCAGTGACATAAAATCGCTCAGATATTTGTATGATAATTGTGAAATCCAAATTCGTAGTCTGGCTTCAATGGGAGTCGTCTCTGACACGTATGGTAGCTTACTGTGCCCCATTCTAATGAAGCTCATTCCCAAAGAGATAACATTAGACTTCAGCAAACAAGTTGAAGCGGATGATGTCTGGAAAGTGGAAGAACTGATGAGCTTCCTTCAAAAAGAAGTGGACAGCCTGGGAGCGCACGCCCAACATGTCTAAAAGCGGGAAAGAGCGCACAAGTAAGGAACGTGAAAAGGAAACACCAGGCGCATGGGAAATGACAACGTCTACCCTTTATGCGGCAAACCAATTGGACAGACAATATTGTTTTTTTTGTGAGAAAAATAATCACCGCAGTCTAAACAGTGCCATGAAATGTCTGTGCCTGAGAAAAAAGAAAAGTTAAAAAATCAAGGAAGATGCTTTGTGTGTTTTGGAACGAGACATGTTGCCAAGGATTGTCGCACTAAAGGTATCTCTTGTGAAAAATGTAATCGACGTCATCACCAAGCTGTGTGCTCCTATGATGGGGCATGAATTCAGAAATGAAAATGAACCGGTCAGATGCCGTGATGTCCATGTCTCCCGAGTGAATCCAAGCGAGGAATCAGTTCTCCTTCAGACCGCTACTGTCTGGATAGAAACTCCAGTTAAAAGGCAACTCACCCGCTGTCTAACTGGACGGAGGGAGTCAGCGAAGCTTTGTGCGTAAAGATATCTCCAGTGCACTTAACCTCCCCAAAGTAGGTGAAGAGACTCTACAGTTACACACGTTTGGCTCTAGTGTCCCACAAAATATCACCTGTAATAAAGTAAAATTAACACTGAGCAACATCAGAAATGGCCAAAGGTGTTACAGTTTGAACGTGTTTGGAAATCCTCCGAAGGAGTGGTATGGCTCTGTAAGGCTCCATTATGAGAGATAGGGGAGAACGGAATGTAGTGCGAGAAAACTGGAACGACCAAAAGCGGCTGCAGCTGGTGACACTGTCAGTGAGCGGCAATGGAGACGCAGGAGCTTGGAGTCCCTCATGGGTGGACATCACTACGGGAAAATTGTGACGGGCAAAATTGGGACAGAGACCTGCTCTGCCTCTAGAGTCACTGGTTGCCAGCTGGGACACAGCAAGTTTTGGACTGGTTTAATACAGAGGAATACCGTATCAATGCTAAATGTGACAACTGAAACAGAACCTACAGATGTCGGAACTCTGCTTGTGAGTGTTGGACTGGATGAGAAATTAAATCACACACTGCGCTCCTTCTGGGAAATCGAATCCATCGGGATATAGAATGAAAAAGATCACTGAAAAGTAATGAGGAGGCATTCCAGTTGTTTGAAACAAACTGTCAGTTTCAAAGAAGAAAGATACGAGGTGATGATTACCTTGGAAAAAATGAGAGGACCATGGACTGCCCTCCACACTTTAATGTTGCCAAAGACGTTTTGATCAGCTTGAAAACGTTTAAATAATGTGCCACTTTATGATAGTACAGTGGGACATCATCATGGAGGAGTACGTCAGTCAGGGAATAGTGGAGGCGCTGCAAATGTTTGGTCCTTATAATCCACTTACCGTATTCTCCCCCCCAGAGCCAGTCAGTTATATGAAAGGAGCTTTTGACCACAAAGTTA
>OLKM01004451.1:0-22314 GCA_900291075.1 Melanogrammus aeglefinus | reverse complement strand
TCTCCTCCCTTCCTCCCCTCTCCTCCTTCCTTCTTCCTCTCCTCAGCCTCTCTCCCGCCTCTCTCCTCCTCCCTCTCTC
Organism: Melanogrammus aeglefinus; assembly: GCA_900291075.1. Classification (NCBI taxonomy): domain Eukaryota; kingdom Metazoa; phylum Chordata; class Actinopteri; order Gadiformes; family Gadidae; genus Melanogrammus; species Melanogrammus aeglefinus. Next base: position 22,235 of record OLKM01004451.1, on the reverse strand, counting down.
CTCCTCCCTTCCTCTCTTCCCTTCCCCCTCTTCCTCTCCTCCTCCTCTCCCTCCCTTCTCCTCCTCCTCTCCTCTCCTCACCTCCTCCCGCCTCTCTCCTCCTCCCTCTCTCCTCCTCCCTTCCTCTCTCCCCTCCTCCTTCCTCTCCTCCTCTCTCCTCCCTCCTCCTCTCTCCTCCTCCCTCCCTCTTCCTCCCTCCCCCCTCCCCCTCTCTCCCTCCTCTCCTCTCCTCCTCTCTCCTCCCTTCCTCTCCTCCCTCCCTCCCCTCTCCCCACTCTCCTCTCCTCCTCTCCTCACCTCCTCCCTCCTCTCTCCTCCTCCCCAGACACAATGGGAACATCCTCCTGGACTCTGAGGGTCACCTCATCCACATCGACTTCGGCTTCATCCTGTCCTCGTCGCCGCGGAACCTCGGCTTTGAGACGTCCGCCTTCAAGCTCACCGCCGAGTTCGTAGACGTGAGTCACCTCCACCTACACCACCCACAGACATGCTTACACCACCTACACCGCCCACAGACATGCTTACACCACCTACACCGCCCACAGACATGCTAACACACCTACACCGCCCATCAGACATGGCTTGACACCACCTCACACCGCCCGCAGACATGCTTACACCACCTACACCGCCCACAGACATGCTTACACCACCTACACCGCCCACAGACATGCTTACACCACCTACACCGCCCGCAGACATGCTTACACCACCTACACCGCCCACAGACATGCTTACACCACCTACACCGCCCACAGACATGCTTACACCACCTACACCGCCCACAGACATGCTTACACCACCTACACCGCCCACAGACATGCTTACACCACCTACACCGCCCGCAGACATGCTTACACCACCTACACCGCCCGCAGACATGCTTACACCACCTACACCGCCCACAGACATGCTTACACCACCTACACCACTCATGTTGTGTAACAGGTGATGGGCAGTGAGTTGTGTGTCTGTTGTGTTGCAGGTGATGGGCGTTGTGTTGAGTTGTGTTGCAGGTGATGGGCGGTGCGTTGTGTTGAGTTGTGTGTCTGTTGTGTTTAGTTGTGTGTCTGTTGGGTTGAGTTGTGTGTTGAGTTGTGTGTCTGTTGTGTTGAGTTGTGTGTCTGTTGTGTTGAGTTGTGTGTCTGTTGTGTTGCAGTGAGTTGTGTGTCTGTTGTGTTGAGTTGTGTGTCTGTTGTGTTGAGTTGTGTGTCTGTTGTGTTGAGTTGTGTGTCTGTTGTGTTGCAGTGAGTTGTGTGTCTGTTGCGTTGTGGGTCTGTTGTGTTGAGTTGTGTGTGTGTTGTGTTGAGTTGTGTGTCTGTTGTGTTGAGTTGTGTGTCTGTTGTGTTGAGTTGTGTGTCTGTTGTGTTGAGTTGTGTGTCTGTTGTGTTGAGTTGTGTGTCTGTTGTGTTGAGTTGTGTGTCTGTTGTGTTGAGGTGTGAGTCTGTTGTGTTGAGGTGTGAGTCTGTTGTGTTGAGGTGTGAGTCTGTTGTGTTGAGGTGTGAGTCTGTTGTGTTGCAGTGAGTTGTGTGTCTGTTGTGTTGTGTTGAGTTGTGTGTCTGTTGTGTTGAGTTGTGTTGAGGTGTGTGTCTGTTGTGTTGAGTTGTGTGTCTGTTGTGTTGAGTTGTGTGTCTGTTGTGTTGAGTTGTGTGTCTGTTGTGTTGAGTTGTGTGTCTGTTGTGTTGAGGTGTGTGTCTGTTGTGTTGCAGTGAGTTGTGTGTCTGTTGTGTTGCAGTGAGTTGTGTGTCTGTTGTGTTTAGTTGTGTGTCTGTTGTGTTGCAGTGAGTTGTGTGTCTGTTGTGTTTAGTGTGTGTGTCTGTTGTGTTGAGGTGTGTGTCTGTTGTGTTGAGGTGTGTGTCTGTTGTGTTGCAGTGAGTTGTGTGTCTGTTGTGTTGAGGTGTGTGTCTGTTGTGTTACAGGTGATGGGCAGTGTGCGGGGGGACATGTTTGTGTACTACAAGGTGCTGCTGCTCCAGGGTCTGCTGGCCGCCAGGAAGCACATGGACAAGATCCTCAACATCGTGGAGATCATGCAGCAAGGTACCTCCACCCAGCACCTCCACCCAGCACCTCCACCCTACCTCCTCCACCCAACACCTCCACCCAACACCTCCACCATACCTCCCCCAGCCTACCTCCACCCTACACCTCCACCCAATACCTCCTCCACCCTACATCCTAAACCTCCACCCTACCTCCTCCACCCTACCTCCTCCACCCAACACCTCCACTCAACACCTCCACCCTACCTCCTCCACCCTACACCTCCACCCTACACCTCCACCCTACACATCCACCCTACACCTCCACCCTACACCTCCACCCAACACCTCCACCCAACACCTCCACCGTACCTCCCCAGCCTACCTCCACCCAACACCTCCACCCTACCTCCTCCACCCTACCTCCTCCACCCAACATCTCCACTCAACACCTCCACCCTACCTCCTCCACCCTACCTCCTCCACCCTACACCTCCACCCAACACCTCCACCCAACACCTCCACCCTACACCTACACCTCCACCCAACACCTCCACCTCCACCCAACACCTCCACCGTACCTCCTCCACCCAACACCTCCACCGTACCTCCTCCACCCAACACCTCCACCCTACCTCCTCCACCCAACACCTCCACCCAACACCTCCACCCAACACCTCCACCCAACACCTCCACCCAACACCTCCACCGTACCTCCCCCAGCCTACCTCCTCCATCTCCACCCACCACCTCCAGCCTACCTCCTCCAGCCTACCTCCTCCACCTACCGAACCACCTCCACCCACCCCCACCCTACCAACACCCAACCACCTCCAGCCTACCTCCTCCACCTCCACCCTACCTCCTCCACCTCCACCCTACCTCCTCCACCCACCCACCACCTCCAACCTCTACCTCCTCCACCCAACCACCTCCTCCCCCCAACACCTCCACCTCTTACCTTCTCCACCCACCACCCTCCACACCTACCTCCTCCACCCAACCCACCTCCATCCTACCTCCTCCACACAACCACCTCCTCCCTCCCTACCTCCTCCACCCACCCCACCACCACCTCCAACCACCTCCAACCACTACCCTCCACCCAACTACCCTCCACCTAAACCCCCCGCCCCCCCCCCCAGGCTCCCCCCTGCCGTGCCTCCAGGGCCCGCGGCTCCTGCGCGGGCTGATAGGAGCGCTTCCTTCCTGCCTGTCGCTGACGGAGGAGCAGCTGCAGCTGCAGGTGGAGCGGATGGTGGAGGCCTCGCTACGCTCCGTCACCACCCGGCTCTACGACGGCTTCCAGTACCTCACCAACGGCATCATGTGACCCGGGGGGGGCCAATCACAGCCCATGAGGACCCTTAAAGGGGCAGCGCCTGGGATCTGTTCCTCACAACCAGCCGGCCGCCGGCTCAGGAGACCAGAGACAAGATGGTGGACCCTGGTTAGCCCCCCGGTCAGCCCCCCGGTTAGCCCCCCGGTGAGCCCCCCCGGTGAGCCTCCCCGGTGAGCCTCCCCGGTGAGCCTCCCCGATGAGCCTCCCCGGTGAGCCCCCCCGGTTAGCCTCCCCGGTGAGCCCCCCCGGTGAGCCTCCCTGGTGAGCCTCCCTGGTGAGCCCGTGTTTTAAATGCTACTGTGTTGATGTGAAGGAAGCTACGCTATGCTACGCTACGCCTAGCTCTTCACATTGTAACTTTACTAACCATCAGAAAAATCTTGAATCAAGAGTTGAGTTTAGCCAAAATGGCCTCTGATCTGTGGTGACTGCACATGGGAAAACGTTTAATAATTAATCTATGAATGACCGATCATTTCAACCTACACTTTGACCTGTGCTCTGATTGGCCGATGAGATACATTCCTGAGATCTACTAGAACCAATCAGAACCGTTGAGGTACCATGTAAAGAGTTAACAGTAATACTACAGTTATACTACACCCGCTGTATAAATACTATGAGTTCTACTACAGTAATACTACAATACCCTCTGTATGTATACCATGTGTACTGTACAGGTATCTGATGACCTCTGACCTCTTCATGGGTCAGACCCAGAGTCATGAGCTGTGAACCTTCAATAAACACAAAACCTTTTACATGATCCGTCTTTCATTTCAAACTGCAGTCAGCTGCTGGGTGGACGGCTCTCTGTTCGATCCAAGGTAGGTGTTACCACAGCAGAGCTCCTCTAGAACCCGGTTCACTGCTCCTCTAGAACCCGGTTCACTGCTCCTCTAGAACCCGGTTCACTGCTCCTCTAGAACCCGGTGGAGCTGTTCCTCTAGAACCCGGTTCACTGCTCCTCTAGAACCCGGTTCACTGCTCCTCTAGAACCCGGTTCACTGCTCCTCTAGAACCCGGTGGAGCTGTTCCTCTAGAACCCGGTTCACTGCTCCTCTAGAACCCGGTTCACTGCTCCTCTAGAACCCGGTGGAGCTGTTCCTCTAGAACCCGGTTCACTGCTCCTCTAGAACCCGGTGGAGCTGTTCCTCTAGAACCCGGTTCACTGTTCCTCTAGAACCTGGTGGAGCTGTCCTTCTAGTTCTAGACCAGGTGGAGCTGTTCCTCTAGAACCCGGTTCACTGCTCCTCTAGAACCCGGTTCACTGCTCCTCTAGAACCCGGTTCACTGCTCCTCTAGAACCCGGTGGAGCTGTTCCTCTAGAACCCGGTTCACTGCTCCTCTAGAACCCGGTTCACTGCTCTAGAACCTGGTGGAGCTGTCCTTCTCCACCAGGTGGAGCTGTTCCTCTAGAACCTGGTGGAGCTGTTCCTCTAGAACCTGGTGGAGCTGTTCCTCTAGAACGTGATGGAGCTGTTCCTCTAGAACGTGATGGAGCCGTTCCTCTAGAACCTAGTGGAGCTGTTCCTGTAGAACCTGGTTGAGCTGTTCCTCTAGAACCCGGTTCACTGTTCCTCTAGAACCTGGTGGAGCTGTTCCTCTAGAACGTGATGGAGCTGTTCCTCTAGAACCTAGTGGAGCTGTTCCTCTAGAACCTGGTGGAGCTGTTCCTCTAGAACCCGGTTCACTGTTCCTCTAGAACCTGGTGGAGCTGTCCTTCTAGTTCTAGACCAGGTGGAGCTGTTCCTCTAGAGCGGAGTGGAGCTCCACCCAGCAGCGTGTCTTCCTGTTGGTCCTCAGAACACAAAACACGCTACAACTGAATAGTGTTTTTGTTGTTTATTATCCTGGGAGCCCGACTTACAGAAGACATGAAGGATCATCTGACAGCCGAACAAACCGGGACAACACTGGGATCGACCAATGGGTGAAGAGCACTGGGATCGACCATTGGGTGAACACGTGAGGACTGTGGGATCGACCAATGGTCTTGCAGTACATTGGCTACTGTGTGGATATTGACCAACTTTATTCCAACAGACGAATTAAACTGAATTGTAGAGCGACTGGAAACTGGTTAAACTGGTGAATGGTAGAGCGATATGACACTGGTTAAACTGGTGAATGGTAGAGCGACAGGAAACTGGTTAAACTGGTGAATGGTAGAGTGATATGACACTGGTTAAACTGGTGAATGGTAGAGCGACAGGACACTGGTTAAACTTGTAGAGGGGAGAGGAGCAGAAGGAGAGGAGCAGAAGGAGAGGAGCAGGAGGCGCCAGAACATTGACCTTCAGAACATCTTCTGGCTGTACTCAGCCCGCCTGTCTGTCTGTCTGCCTGCCTGCGTTGGGAGAGACAGTACACTCCCCTGAGCAGGGTGTAGAGGATGATGAGGATGATGAAGGCTACAAGAGGACACAGTCCGACTCTCTGTCTCTCCTCCTGCTGCTGCTGCTGGCTCCCTGCTGCCCGGCCGCCTGACCTCTGACCTGGACACACAACCACACACACGTAGCTTAGCGTGGCTTGGTATGGCTAAAGGCTACCGGCAACATCAACAAGTCCTCGTGGGAGTCAATCAAAGGTAGAAATAAAGTTAACCGCCCAAGTCTCACCTGGTTAGCTGACCCGGCTAGCTGACCCGGCTAACTGACCCGGCTAGCTGACCAAGCTAACTGACCTGGCTGTCTGACCCGGCTAGCTGACCAGGCTAGCTGACCCGGCTTGGCTGATGAGGCTAGCCATCGTTGTGTTACCTGAGAGGGCGCCTGCGGAGCGACGGCTGCTGCTGGGGGTGGGGTCGGCGGTTGTTGTGGTGCTAGTTGTTGTTGTTGTTGTTGTTGGTACTCCTCCTGCTGGAGGCGCTGGGCCAGCTCTAGGTCGCTGAGGGCCCCGGGGGCCTCGCCCTGGGCCTGCTGCAAGGACACCGCCACCAGGTAGTCCTGGAGGAACAGCCCGGGGTCAGGCTACCGCTAGTCGCTACCGCTAACGCTACACCATCCGGGCTGCTGCCACTAAGCCATCAGTCACCGCTAGCTCGCTAACGCTAGCCTGTAGCCGCTCAGGTGTTGTACCTGGTCCAGAGTGTTACCTTGTCTATAGTGTTTACCTGGTCCAGATGTTACTCTGGTCTATCTGTCTCTGGTCCTGCAGGGGGGGCTGGGTGGTCCTCTGGGGGTGGGAGGCAGGCTTGAAGTCTCGGCGTCGCAGAAGTTGCCGTCCCCCTCCACGTTGTGGAGCGACTCCCACACCAGCCCCTCCTCCCCCAGGAAGCCCTGGTCCGTCACCAGCAGGTACAGGTGGCCCTACAGGGGGGAGACAGAAGGGGAGGGGGAGACAGGTGAAGGGGAGACAGGAGTCTGGGTCAGATACCTGGTGCTTGTTCAGGGGGTGAGACAGGTACCTGGTGTTTGGTTAGGGTGAGACAGGTACCTGGTGTTTGGTTAGGGTGAGACAGGTACCTGGTGGGGCTGAGACAGGTACCTGGTGTTTGATGAGCGTGCTGAAGTGGTTGTTCCTGAAGAAGACTGACAGCTGGCCCTCCTGGACGGTGGAGCTGAGCTCACAGAGGCCGTGATACGACAGCTGGGTGGCGGTGGACTCCAGGAACTGCTCCGCCACCAGGCCTGGAGGTATGAGAGGAGATATCAGTCACCAGGCCTATATACTTACAACGTAGGAAAATACAATTCCGACTTCACATTTAAGAAAGACTTAAGTTTAGTCTTTTTTTTCCCCCTGTGAATTGGGATTCAAGTGGTCTAAAATATTCCCCTTGGCCAAGTGCGACCTAAGTGATTCTCACTGTTGGCGACCACCTGATTGGACTCAATACGACAAGAACGCATGGATCGCAATAGCGTTAGTTGTAATCAAACTTCGAAACAGGACAGGAGATATCAGTCACCAGGCCTGGAGATATGACAGGAGATATCAGCCACCAGGCCTGGAGATATGGCAGGAGATATCAGCCACCAGGCGTGAAGATATGACAGGAGATATCGGCCACCAGGCCTGGAGATATAGCAGGAGATATCAGCCACCAGGCCTGGAGATATGACAGGAGATATCAGCCACCAGGCCTTGAGATATTGGCCACCAGGCCTGGAGATATGACAGGAGATATCAGCCACCAGGCCTGGAGATATGACAGGAGATATCAGCCACCAGGCCTGGAGATATGACAGGAGATATCAGCCACCAGGCCTTGAGATATTGGCCACCAGGCCTGGAGATATGACAGGAGATATCAGCCACCAGGCCTGGAGATATGACAGGAGATATCAGCCACCAGGCCTTGAGATATTGGCCACCAGGCCTGGAGATATGACAGGAGATATCAGCCACCAGGCCTGGAGACATGACAGGAGATATAAGCCACAAGGCCTGGAGATATTCGAAATGTCATGGGGCTCCATGGGGGGGGGGGGGGGGGGCGAGAGCAGGGTTCTGCTTCGGAAGGCGGAGCCAGTGTGTGCAGGGCCGTGTGCTGAGCCCCCTCCTCTCCTCCCTCTTCACACATGACTGCAGTCCTGTTCACGCTTCAAACACAATCGTGAAGTTTGCAGACGATACAACCGTGGTCGGGCTCATCAGCAAAAAGGATGAGTCGACATACAGGGAAGAGGTCCGGCCCCTGGCGGAGTGGTGCATCAACAACAACCTGGCCAAGTGCTGCTGAACCGTTACCGCTGTACCATCGAGAGCATCCTCACCACCTGCATCACAGTCTGGTACGGCAACTGCACCATCAAGGACCGAAAATCACTGCAGAGGGTGGTGAAGATCGCCCAACGCATCACCAAGACCCCTCTCCCCACCATAACCTCAATATACGAGAACGGGCGCCTTCGAAAAGCACGCAACATCATAGAGGACATCTCTCACCCCAACCATGGACTGTTTGCCCTTCAACGTGGCTCTGGGGCACGCTGCCGCAGCCTCCCAGGCAACACTAAGAGGACTATACACAGCTTCTTCCCCTCAGCTGCTTACAAAACACCCGTCCATATCTCATACTGCCTAGTCCCTACTGCTAAATCACACTTTTCTGCACTACCTTACTTTATAACTGTTGTAATTTACTTTTCCTACACAGATGTTATACTGTAAATATATTTATACATGTTGCTCAAACTGATAGTTAGACCCACCAACATTTTGTTGCATTGTAACCTGTTACTGACAATAAAGTGAATCTAATCTGATCTAATCTATATTTGTATTGTGCTTAATTGTTTGAATCAAATTTAGCTAGTAAACTGAGTGCATAAAGCAGGTTTCAAAAAACATTTGCGCTCATGTTGCCAAAGACGAAATAACATAATACAGATAACGGATCGCTAGATAACACTTGTTTTTCCTTTATATTTGTATTGCATGTAATTGTTTAATCGAATTTAGCGAGTAAACTGGGTGTTTAAAGCGTATCATAGTCTAGCTAGCTTGTGTTCATTTAATTGCCTTAATTTAATTTAGATAATAGATGGATTATAGGAGAAGGATGGATGGATGGATGGATAGGTGAGCAGGCATTAACTAACTGGTAAATGTTTTTCATTATTATTCACGTTATCCCCATAATATTTAGCTATTACTGTTAAGGGAAATAGATAAATACAATACAATACAATACAAATATAAAGTTAGGAACACTAATAAATGTAATTTGTAAATAAGTGTTATCTGTCTTGTCACGCTCAATGAACGAGTTTGCGAATGTTCTTCCCAAGTCATTCGACGAGGTCGTCCGTTGCCGGGCAGGTTTGGAATGGATTACGTAGGTGGTACAAATTTGGTGTGACACCTCCACCGTGTTTCACAGATGAGCTTGTATGTTCGGGGTCATGAGCAGATCCTTTCTTTCTCCAAACTTTAGCCTTTCCATCATTTTGGTAAAGGTTAATCTTTGTCTCATCAGTCCATAAAACGTTTACATTTTTGAGGCTTGTCTCTGTACTTTTTGGCAAAATCCAGCCTGGCCTTCTTATTCTTTTTGCTAATGAGTGGTTTGCATCTTCTGGTGTAGCCTCTGTACTTTTGTTCATGAAGTCTTCTGCGAACAGTAGATAATGATACCTTCACTCCTGCCCTCTGGAGGTTGTTGCTGATGTCAACAACTGTTGTTTTAGGATACTTCTTTACAGCTCTCACAATGTTTCTGTCGTCAACTGCTGTTGTTTTCCTTGGTCGACCCGTTCGACGTCTGTTACTTAGTACACCAGTGGTTTCTTTCTTCTTCAGGACATTCCAAATGGTGTACTGGCTATGGCCAATATTTGTGCAATGGCTCTAATGGATTTTCCATCTTCTCTCAGCTTCACGATTGCTTCTTTTTCACCCATAGACAGCTCTCTGGTTTTCATGTTGGTTACACCTCTAACTATAATAATTGCAGTCTGCACAGGCAAAAACCCAAATCTGAAACTAAGCATAGAGACATTCAGCCGCTATTTATTGTTTGAATGATCAATGTAATAGGACACACCTGGGCAACAAAACACACCTGTCACTCACATGTTCCAATACTTTTGCTCCCCTAAAAATGTGGTGTTCCTTTACAAATAATGCTATCTAAGTTATTTATTGGATCCAGGTGTAAATACCTGGAAATAAAATCTGAAATGTGTATCTCTTGTCTCATATTCATCTTTTGGTGTCAAACCCAAATGTTTACAGTATACAGCAAATATAAAGGAATTGGCCCCATATATATATATATATATATATATATATATATATATATATATATATATATATGAGAGTTTGTGTTTGTGTACCTTCACTAACTCTGCTGCTGTCCTCAGAGTGTTTGTAGTCGATGATTTTCTCCACCAGCTGGTTGTAGCTCAGCTTCCCCACCGCAGCCAGAACCTCAGGGCTCTACACACACACACACACACACACACACACACACACACACACACACACACACACACACACACACACACACACACACACACACACACACACACACACACACACACAGGTCAATAGGTCTCATTCCCATTAAGAATCAGTGGCATAGTTTGAAACTTGAGTTACATACTTGTGCGCGTGTGTGTACCTGTGTGCGTGTGTGTGCACGTGCATGCATGTGTGTGTATACTTGTGTGTTTGTGTATGTGTGTGTGAGTGAGTGACTGTGTGTGCGTGTGCCAGTGTTTGTGTGTCTCTATGCGTGTCTGTGTACCTGTGCGTTTGTGTCTGTGTGTGTGTGCCTGTGTGCACCTGTGTGCCTATGTTTGTGTGTGTCTCTATGCTTGTGTCTGTGTCTGTGCGTGCATGCGTGTGTGTGCGTGCGTGTGCGTGTACCTGGGGGTCCACCAGCCAGCCGTGGTACAGCGGTATGTCCAGCAGGTCGAACACGATGCACTCGGGGGTGTACTCGAAGTGGGAGACGCCGCTGAAGCCCACGTTGACGTCCAGGCCGGTGGACAGCTTGGGCAGCACGGCCATCGCATCGCTCATGTTCTGGAGCACAACACAGCCTTTAGCTAACCACCCGTGTGTGTGTGTGTGTGTGTGTGTGTGTGTGTGTGTGTGTGTGTGTGTGTGTGTGTGTGTGTGTGTGTGTGTGTGTGTGTGTGTGTGTGTGTGTGTGTGTGTGTGTGTGTGTGTGTGTGTGTGTGTGTGTGTGTGTGTGTGTGTGTGTGTGTGTACCTGTTGGAAGTTGAGCTCCATTGCGTTCGTCTTCTCTCTCGGTGTGACTGACAACACACACTCTCCTGTAGAGCATACAGCATCACAACATGAACAACAGTGTGTGTGTGTGTGTGTGTGTGTGTGTGTGTGTGTGTGTGTGTGTGTGTGTGTGTGTGTGTGTGTGTGTGTGTGTGTGTGTGTGTGTGTGTGTGTGTACCTAGGTGAGCCATCAGGTCCTCTGTTGTAATAACTTCTGTCTGAGGAGGAAGTTTTGCCTGAAAAAAACATCTCTAATTAGAATTACTAATAGTACAAGTATAAATACACATCTCTTATTAGTATAAGTATAAATGAACTTCACATCTCTAATTAGTATTACTACTAGTATTTATTAAATTTAAATTTGTTTGTCTGTATACTGTGTCTTATATTTGGACCTCGAGTCTATATCATATATTACTCCTCGCTTCCACTTACTCCTACCTTCCATTAGAAGTACTAGAACTAGTACTCGTAGTACTAGTTCTACGTAGTAGTACTTTTTCTAGTAGTATTAGTACTAGTACAAGTACTATTAGTTACCTTCGAGTGATGGAACAGTGTGTTCATGATGGCCAGCAGGGGGCAGTAGTACTAGTAGTAGTACTAGGATCATTAGTAGCAGTACTAGTAATAATAATAATAATAATAAATGAAATTTATATAGCAGTACAGTGGTAGTACTAGTAGCATTAGTAGTACTAGTAGTAGTTCTAGTAGTATTGGTTACCTTCCAGCGGAGGAACAGCAAGTCATGATGGCCAGTAGTACTAGTAGTATTAGTAGTAGTATTATTAGTATTATTAGTAGTACTAGTAGTATTAGTAGTAGGACTAGTAGTATTAGTAGTAGTACTAGTAGTATTGGTTACCTTCCAGCGGAGGAACAGGGTGTTCATGATGGCCAGCAGGGGGCAGGGCCCGTTCTCACTCTGGGTGATGATGGGAGTCTTCTTCTCCTTCCAGGTGATCCACTTCACCAGGTAGTACGCCGGCATGGCCACGCCGCCGCCCCCTGTGGACGACCCGGGAAATACAACCAAACCCAACTCAGTCAGTGCTTAATACAGGAAACACACGTTGGACCACCGGTACGACCGATGGACCCCAAACTCACCTGTTGTACCGGCCTCTGGGCGGGCGTCGGCCCCCTGTGGACAGGGCCGCTCAGCGGAGGCCGCCGCCCCCTCCAGGGCCAGGGCGGAGAGGGCGGAGGGCAGGGCCTCGTCGTCCAGGCACTTTCCTGCGGCCACACTCCCCGCCGACAGCTCCGGGCTGGGGACGGAGACGGAGGCCGAGACGCTGGAGGGGCGCGGCTCCGGAGACACGCCTGCTGTGAGCACAAATGAGCTCTCCTTCACATCCAGGTACCCACCTGTCAGGGGAGGAGCCACAGGTGAGGAGCGGAGGACAGGTAAGGAGCAGAGAGGTGAGGAGCAGAGAGGTGAGGAGCAGACAGGTGAGGAGCAGAGAGGTGAGGAGCAGAGAGGTGAGGAGCAGACAGGTGAGGAGCAGAGGGGTGAGGAGCAGAGAGGTGAGGAGCAGACAGGTGAGGAGCAGAGAGGTGAGGAGCAGAGAGGTGAGGAGCAGAGAGGTGAGGAGCAGACAGGTGAGGAGCAGACAGGTGAGGAGCAGAGAGGTGAGGAGCAGAGAGGTGAGGAGCAGAGAAGTGAGGAGCAGAGGTGAGGAGCCAGACCGGTAGGAAGCAAAGAGAGATGAAGGAGCAGACAGGTGAGGAGCAGACAGGTGAGGAGCAGAGAGGTGAGGAGCAGAGAGGTGAGGAGCAGACAGGTGAGGAGCAGAGGGGTGAGGAGCAGACAGGTTAGGAGCAGACAGGTGAGGAGCAGAGAGGTGAGGAGCAGAGAGGTGAGGAGCAGAGAAGTGAGGAGCAGACAGGTGAGGAGCAGACAGGTGAGGAGCAGAGAGGTGAGGAGCAGAGGACAGGTGAGGAGCAGAGAGGTGAGGAGCAGACAGGTGAGGAGCAGAGAGGTGAGCAGCAGAGGACAGGTGAGGAGCAGACAGGTGAGGAGCAGAGAAGTGAGGAGCTGAGGTGTCTTTTGTCCCACACCCGATAAGTAACCAAAGATAAATTAACCTTCAACATCTAGGTCCTCACCTAGGTCCTCACCTATGTCCTCACCTAGGTCCTCACCTATGTCCTGCCTCTCCTCAACACTGAGCTCATCTTCCTCCACCGTGGCGATGGGACCCTCAGTGGCCACAGTAAGTACTTCAGGCAAGCGTGTCACTTCCTGTTTCAGGACTTTGTCTGGCGTGAGGTTGTGGGCGGGGTCTTCATGTTGGTTGTCCCCGACCAGGGGAGGGGCGTGGCCTCCTGTTTCCATGGCACCAGGAGACACGGGGCCGACGGTTTTGACACTCTGTTGACAAAACCGGACAGTCACCCATCACACCACTAACCAGTCACTAACCCATCCCATCAAATCACTAACCCATCACTATAGTGTAGTATAGTTTAGTATAGTATAGTGCGTAGTGCAGTATTAAAGAGTGTAGTGTAGTGCCGTGTGTATTATAGTGTGTTGTGTAGTGTGTATGCTAGTGTAGTGTGTAATGTGTAGTATAGTGTTTATTATAGTGTGTATTGTGAACAAGTGTGGACAGTAGCTTGTATTATAGTGTGTAGTATGGTTCGTAGTATAGTGTGTGTGATAGTGTGCAGATAATGTGTTTAGTACTGTCTCTCAGCCATGACTTTATTGTTGACAGCTACAGACAAACAGACCTACAGACAGACAGCATTATTACCTGTTTTATTCAGGCTTCATGGTCCACAGCAGACAGAGTGTCAGTCACTGAGAGAAATAGCTTATTCTATAGATATATCACTATATTATAGATAAATCTACATTATATATGGACTGGTCAATAGTAGCGGCTTCCGGTCAGTGGATGAAGACTGTTGTCATTCTTCCCCACAACTTCCACAAGCTAGCATTAGCCTCCCAGCTAACCCAGCCGTCAGCTGTTAAACCTGCACTGGTCCTCTCCGACACCAGGTTCGTCACATCCACTCTCACTTACTGCTGGAGCCGCGATTCTGCCGATTTACATCCATACACTGACTGCTAGATCCTGCTCGGTTGTGGGTTCGGCCCCAGTGAGTGACGGGGCATGCTAACATGCTAGGCTAGCTGTTTACATTCCGTCCGCCGCGGAGGCCACGCCCATCGCGCCACGTCACGTCACCTTATGAAGTAACGCGATAAACAAAATAAAAATATGTGGAAATTAAGTTTCACAATACACACACAGGTATATAATGCCAGAGGTATTACAATATACAATATAATATATGAATAAGGAGTTGTCAGTTATATTGCTTCTGTGGCTGTACCACATTGACTTAATTCATGTTCATACCTTTCTAAATTTTCGAACACTTGGATAACAAAAGATTGTTTGTTGAGTAGTAATATGAGGTGTGTGTGTGTGTGTGTGTGTGTGTGTGTGTGTGTGTGTGTGTGTGTGTGTGTGTGTGTGTGTGTGTGTGTGTGTGTGTGTGTGTGTGCATGCGTGTGTGTGCGTGCAAGCATCGGCACGCTGAACTTTTTTGTTCAACCTGTACAGTTAGAAACGCCATGGCAACCACACCCCAAGAGAGAGAGAGAGGGAGAGAGAGAGAGAGAGAGAGAGAGAGAGAGAGAGAGAGAGAGAGAGAGAGAGAGAGAGAGAGAGAGGAGAGAGAGAGAGAGAGAGGAGAGAGAGAGAGAGAGAGAGAGAGGGAGACCCTGGTGACGTCTGTACCTGCCTGGTTTAAGGTTAAATTTGCCGGTATACAGAGCAGCACTAACATGGGCTATTAGCACGTAGCATGTAGCCGCGTCGGAGCCTTGGAGGTTGGGGTGTGTTTGTTCCTCAGCAGTTTGGAGTTACTCATTCACCACAGGAGAAACGCCACACCTTACCCTGAATCACAGGAGACACCAGGAGACAACCAGGAGACCGGAACCACCAGGAGACAACCAGGAGAAGTCCCGTCCTGACCCACTAGAGACCACATCCTCTACATGGCGGAGTCCCCCATGGAGGAACCTGTTCCAAGGTCAGAGGTCATGTTCCCGCACGCACGCACCCATGCACACACACACACACACACACACACACACACACACACACACACACACACACACACACACACACACACACACACACACACACACACACACACACACACACACACACACACACACACACACACTCTCGCACTCTCTCACTCACTATGTGGATGTTGTGTGATTTCTCCTGGGCAGGTTGGGGTCACAGGAGCCTGGAGAAGACCAGACCACCTCTGATCGACCTGCTAGTACTACTGCTAGTACTACTACTGATAGTACTATTGATAGCACTACTACTAGTACTACTGCCAGTACTACTGCTAGTACTACTGATAGTACTATTGATAATTATGCTGCTAGTACTACTGCCAGTACTATTGATAGTACTACTCCAAGTAATACTGCAAGTACTATTGATAGTACTACTACTACTGCTTCTGCTGACCCCAGCTCTCCTCCAGGTACTGCTACAACACCAGATGTTGTTCCCTCTCATACGAACAGACACAGTACACACACAACACACAACACAGACACATTACACACACAACACAGACACAGTACACACACAACACACAACACAGGGCAGGCACAACTAACAGCACAGCCACAGTATACACACAACACACAGCACAGACACAGTACACTCACATCACAGACACAGTATACACACAACATAGACACACGCCACTCAAACGTGTCACTTCCTGCTGCAGCCCCGCCCACCAGCCTGGCCCTGTCGGGGCCACGCCCACAGAGGAGGAGGGTCCTGCTGGCCCCCGCCCTCAGCCTGTCTCTAGGTAACAACTCTACTGTACTCTACTGTACTCTACTCTACTGTACTCTACTCTACTGTACTCTACTGCACACTCCTGTACTTTACTGTACTCTACTATACTCTACTGTACTGTGCTCTAATGTACTCTACTCTACTGTACTGTACTCCACTCTACTGTACTCTACTCTCCTGTACTGTACTGTACCCTACTGTACTCTAATGTACTCTTCTGTACTGTGCTCTACTTTACTATACTGTACTCAACTGTACTCTAATGTACTGTACTCTACTGTACTGTATTCTACTGTACTCACCTGTACTCCTCGGTACTCTACTGTACTATACTAAACTATACTTTACACTGCTGTACTCTAATCTAATTCTACTGTACTCTGCTTTAATGTTCTTTATTATCTTGGCTCTATTCTACCATACCTTACTCTAGCGCACTGTACTGTACTCCAGTATACCTAACTCTAGTGTACTGTACTGTACTATACTGTACTCTATACTAAACACTACACTACTGTACTGTACTAAACTGTACTGTACTGTACTCTAGTATACCTAACTCTAGTGTACTGTACTGTACTATACTGTACTCTATACTATACTATACACTACACTACTGTACTGTACTAAACTGTACTGTACTGTACTCTAGTATACCTAACTCTAGTGTACTGTACTGTACTATACTGTACTTCTATACTATACACTACACTACTGTACTGTTTACTAAACTGTACTGTACTGTACTCTAGTATACCTAAACTCTAGTGTACCTGTACTGTACTATACTGTACTCTATTACTATACACTACACTACTGTACTGTACTAAACTTGTACTGTACTGTACTCTAGTATACCTAACTCTAGTGTACTGTACCTGTACTTATACTATACTCTATACTAAAACACTACACTACTGTACTGTACTAAACTGTACTGTACTGTACTCTAGGTATTACCTAACTCTGTTGTACTGTACTGTACTATACTGTACTCTATACTATACACTACACTACTGTCGTGTACTAAACTGTACTGTACTGTACTCTAGTATACCTAACTCTAGTGTAGTAGTTACTTTACTATACTGTACTCTATACTATACACTACACTACTGTACTGTACTAAACTGTACTGTACTGTACTCTAGTATACCTAAACTCTAGTGTACTGTACTGTACTATACTATACTCTATACTAAACACTTACACCTACTGTACTGTACCTAAACTGTACTGTAACTGTACTCTAGTATACCTAACTCTAGTGTACTGTACTGTACTATACTGTACTCTATACTATACACTACACTACTGTACTGTACTAAACTGTACTGTACTGTACTCTAGTATACCTAACTCTAGTGTACTGTACTGTACTATACTGTACTCTATACTATACACTACACTACTGTACTGTACTAAACTGTACTGTACTGTACTCTAGTATACCTAACTCTAGTGTACTGTACTGTACTATACTGTACTCTATACTATACACTACACTACTGTACTGTACTAAACTGTACTGTACTGTACTCTAGTATACCTAACTCTAGTGTACTGTACTGTTTGTGTGGTGCTCCTGGATTAAAGGGATACCCGAGGTCTCTCAGCGGCCTACAGCCTGCTCCACCCTCCGGTGTGTGAGTCTGGAGCACACTGTACAGTGTGACTCTCTAACCCCTCTCAGGGGGCGCTGACTCTCTAACCCCTCCCAGGGGGCGCTGACTCTCTAACCCCTCCCAGGGGGCGCTGACTCTCTAACCCCTCCCAGGGGGCGCTGACTCTCTAACCTCTCCAGGGGGCGCTGACTTCTCTAACCCCTCCCAGGGGGCGTGACTCTCTAACCCCTCCACAGGGGGTCAGGGTGGACTCTCTAACCCCTCTCAGGGGGCGCTGACTCTCTAACCCCTCCCAGGGGGCGCTGACTCTCTAACCCCTCCCAGGGGGCGCTGACTCTCTAACCCCTCCCAGGGGGCGCTGACTCTCTAACCCCTCCCAGGGGGCGCTGACTCTCTAACCCCTCCCAGGGGGTGGTGACTCTCTAACCCCTCCCAGGGGGTGGTGACTCTCTAACCCCTCCCAGGGGGCGGTGACTCTCTAACCCCTCCCAGGGGGCGGTGACTCTCTAACCCCTCCCAGGGGGCGGTGACTCTCTAACCCCTCCCAGGGGGCGGTGACTCTCTAACCCCTCCCAGGGGGCGGTGACTCTCTAACCCTGTGACCCCTCCCAGGAGGTGGTGACTCTCTAACCCCTCCCAGGGGGTGGTGACTCTCAAACCCCCCCAGGGGGCGCTGACTCTCTAACCCCTCCCAGGGGGCGGTGACTCTCTAACCCTGTGACCCCTCCCAGGAGGTGGTGACTCTCTAACCCCTCCCAGGGGGCGGTGACTCTCTAACCCCTCCCAGGGGGTGGTGACT
The DNA here is from genome assembly GCA_900291075.1 of Melanogrammus aeglefinus. Lineage (NCBI taxonomy): Eukaryota > Metazoa > Chordata > Actinopteri > Gadiformes > Gadidae > Melanogrammus > Melanogrammus aeglefinus. The sequence goes on along the minus strand of OLKM01004451.1, from coordinate 3,924 downwards.
CTCTAACCCCTCCCAGGGGGCGGTGACTCTCTAACCCTGTGACCCCTCCCAGGAGGTGGTGACTCCCTGGCCTCGGAGGACCTCCCGTTCGGCCTCCTGTCCCCCGACCAGGAGGATGCGGAGCTGGACCGCGGTCCTGGACGGCATGGCCACGCCCTCGACACCGAGTCCATGGCCTTTCCCCTCCTACGATGCCGACCTGCTGGGTACCACGGGGGGGGGGGCTTGGTTTTGGCCAATCAGAAACTTGCCACTGCCAATGACACTGTCTGTTCTGTCGGCGTTCTTAACTGTCTGCCTCCCTCTGTCTGTCTGTCTGTCTGTCTGTCTGTCTGTCTGTCGCCTGTCTGTGGCAGATGAGAATGCGGCGTCTGGTGTGTGGCCTCCAGCATATGGGGTTGGTGGCCCGCCCCTTGGAGAGCGGAGGCGGGGCTGGGCTGCCTGGAGGACGAGAGGTGGACGAGCAGGGGCACCAGTGGCGCCCGCTTCACCTGGGCGAGCCCCCAGGAGAGCAGGGGTGAACAATAGCGAGCCTGATCCAGCCCTTCCTCAGGTGCTGTCCCATGGAGGTTAGCATGCTAAATGCTATTACTGCTACACCACCAGGGCCGTAGCAGGCTACATGCTACAGCTACACACAGGGGTTAGCATGATACATGCTACAGCAACACAAACTAGTGGTAGTATCCTGCATGCTACTGCTAACACACAGGTTGTTAGGCCAGCGCTCCTCCTAGCTGAGTGTTGATGTGTCCCTGAGCCATGACACTTAGCCCTACTGCTCCCTGACGAGCTGGCTGTCGCCTTGCATGGTTGACTCTGCCGTCGGTGTGTCAATGTGTGTATTAACTGATGTAAGTCGCTTTGGATAAAAGCGTCTGCTAAATGCCCAAAACGTAATGTAAATGGGATGTGAATGATACAGCTCCACACACAGGGGTTAGCAAGCTACATGCTTCAGCTACACAAGGGCTAGCATGCTATATGTTACGGCTAAACACAGGGGTTAGAATGATACATTCTACAGCTACACACAGAGGTTAGCATGATACATACTACAGCTACACATACAGGGATTAGAATGCTACATGCTACAGCCACACACACACACACACACACACACACACACACACACACACACACACACACACACCACACACACACACCACACACAACACACAGCTACACACACAGGGTTAGCATGCTACAGCTACACACAGGGGCTAGCATGCTATATGTTCACAGCTAAACACAGGGGTTAGAATGATACATGCTACAGCTACACCACACAGTGGTTAGCATTGCTACATACTACACATACAGGGGTTTATAATTTATACATGCCACAGCTACACAAACAGGGTTAGCATGCTACAGCTACACAAGGGGGGTTAGCATGATATATGCTACAGCTAAACCACAGGGGTTAGAATGATACCTGCTACAGCTACACACACAGAGGGATAGCATGCTACAGCTCACACAACAACACACATAGTGGGTTAGTATCCTGCATGCTTTACTGGCTCCAAAGGGTTTAGCATTGATACATGGCTCAACAGCTACCACACAGTGAGTTAGGCATGCTACAGCTACACAAAACAAGGGTTTAGCATGATGCTACAGCTACACACAGGGGGTTGAATTGCTTCCATGGATACGCTACATATACAGAGTTAGCATGCTACTGCTACACACACACACACACACGCACGCACGCACGCACACACGCACGCACACACGCACGCACACACACACACAACACACACACACACACACACACACACACACAGTGGTTAGCATGCTACATGCTACAAGTACATACACAGGGGTTAGCATGATGAATGCTCCAGCTACACACACACACACACACACAGTGTTAGCGGTGCTAAATGTACAGTACACTACGAGGTTTAGAATGCTACATTGCTACAGCTACACAACAGGAGGTTGCATGCTACATGCTACAGCTACACACAGGGTTAGAATGATACATGCTACAGCTACACAGAGGGGATAGCCTGCTAACATGCTACCAGCTACACACACAGGGGATAGCATCCTGCGCATCTACTGCTACACACAGGGTGTTAGCATGCTACATGCTACTGCTACACAGACACAGTGGTTAACATGCTACATGCTACAAGTAGTACATACACAGGGGTTAGCATGCTACCCATTTGCCAAACATTCTGAGGTTAATGAGCAGCCAATATCTCCAACATTCCAGGTTACTACGGAGACGGTATGAATGACATCATCGTGTTTTCCTCCTGTTACCTGCCAGAGAACAGTCTGGAAAACTACCAGTCAGTCATGGACCACCTGTTCAGGTACATGTTGAAAAGGCTGTCTTCCCACCTTCCCACCTGCTTACCTGTCTGTCTGCCTAACTTTCTACCAGTGTTTCTGCCAGTGTTTGCACCAGTCGTGTCGACCTGTCTGTCTGCTGTCTGTCGCCCTGCAGTAGGTCGTGGTGCGTAGTTAGACCTGATGGTGTCTGCAGACTACGCTGTGGTCTATCTTTGTGCTGGAGGCCAGAAGGAGAAGTTGCAGGTGGGCTGGCTGAGAGACTGGCTACACCACCATCCACCGCAGGTGAGTCACCTGGACCAGCTCCCCTGGTTCACCAGCTCACTGGTCACCAGCTCACCGGTCACCACCTCCCCTTGGTCCCCGTCACCTGGTCAGGGCCCATCACAGCTTGAAGAAAGCTGCGATGGCTGGTCTGAACATAACATCAGATGACCATAATCATCACTCTTCCTCTTCAGGCTGAGGAGAACCTCACAGGCTCTCTATGTTCTTCATCCCACCTGGTACATCAAGGCCCTCATCACCATTCATCAAGCCCTTCCATCACGGTGTGTCACCTCCTCATCACCATAGTGACTCATCGTGGTTAACATCTACCAGGGTGACCCCTCTGTCATGTGGGAGATCATCTTCTCTAAACATCTGGAGGAGTGGGATTTAAGATGAATCAAAAAACGTCCTCCTTCCCTTCCTCCCATCCCACTCATCCCGCCTCTTTACACCCTCTCCTCTCTCTCCTCTCCTCTGTCCACACCCTTCCTTCTCCTCTCTCTCTCTCTCCTCTCCTCTCACTCCCGCTCCTCTCTCCCTCTTACCTCACCGCACCTCCTCTCTCCTCTCTCTCTCTCTCTCTCTCTCTCTCCTCTCTCTCTTCTCTCTCCTCTCTCTCTCTCTCTCTCTCTCTTCTCTCTCTCTCTCTCTCTCTCTCTCTCTCCTCTCTCTCTCTCCTCCTCAGTTCAATTCAGCAGAAGCTTTCGAGTTTTGAAAGCCTGAGTGATCTCTACCTCCTGTTCCTTACTGATCATGTGCAGATCCCGGACTGTGTCAAACAGTGAGTTCGACTCACTAACATGAATTCATACTATAGATACTACTAAATATTATACTCACACACATTACAACAGATACTATTTAGTATCTAACACTAATAGTGTGGGGCAGCAGGAATGACACGTTTGAGACAGGCTGTGTCTATGTTTGTACACTGGTCTATTTTTGTGTATTACTGTGTCTGTTGTGTGTTATGGTATGTGCTGTTTGTGTGATATACTGTGAAAAATACTTACTTACAGGGTTATGTGTGTGGGGGTCTATTATCGTGTGGTGTGTGTTGTAGTGGATCAGAGTGTCCAGATACGTCACCCCCCCCCCCACCCCCGGCCCAGACTCTCTATCCACATGACCCATGCTGTTGATGATGTCATCAGCAATAAAGACGTCACCTTAAACCCCCTGTTGTAAGTGATGATGACTCAATCAAGAGAACACACAGAATTATCCATGACAGGAACGATCCTCAATATCCCTCTGAGAGAATACGAAGAACAGAGCAGACGTGGTGATCTGTGTGTGCTGTGTTGTTGTGCATGTGTTTTTTTAAATGAC
>OLKM01004450.1:0-22325 GCA_900291075.1 Melanogrammus aeglefinus | reverse complement strand
CTTATCAGGCACTGCCCTTAGGTTGGGTGTTGTAATTTATTATCGAACGGATGTGCCGTGTCTCCATTAAGACTTCCTCTCATCAATTTTCTTAATGATTAGGATTATGGAGTACCGCAAGGGGTCTATACTTGGACTATTTCTGTTCTCTAATGATACTGTATATGCTTTTTACTAGGTGAGGTCATAAGGAGACAATGGCGTTTCCTTTCATTTTTATGCTGATTAGATTTTCATTGTAACCTACCATCCAAAGCCCAATAGACCAACATATGCTAAGTGCACTTCATCGAATGCCTAAATGAACATTAAAAAGCTGGATGGCAACTTACATTTTCTGCGAAGCTTAATTACAGAAAAACTAAATCCTAAGGATCAGTTGACCCCGGCATTATCCCAAACAAATAATACCATCTACTGGAGACTTAGTCAAACACTCAATCAAACCTGTTGCAAGAAGCCTTGGAGTCCTCTTTTGGACAGTAATTCTAATGTGTTTGAGCAACAACTATCACCAAGATTGTACAATCTTGTTATTTACCAACTCTGCAATATTTACTAAATTCAATCAATTTTAAATCTCAGTTGATCGCCTGAACTTTGTAACATTCTTTCAGTTGCCTCACGACTTGATGTTATGTCTAACAGCCTTTTACCTGCTTTGAGCCAGAAAAACTCTCAAACGGCTACAGAACTGTCCGAAACTCAGCTGCAGGCTTTTAACAAGATCTAGAAAATATGAACCATATCACACTGTCTCTTAGCGGGCTCTACATTGACTTCCCGTTTTGTTTTAGGATTGGCCAGATTTAGGACTGCTGGCTCCCCCAGTGCCCAGGCTCATGACTAAAGGCAGAGCTTTCTCCATACCGGCACCGAAGCTCTGGGAATGACTTACCTGAAGGAAATAAGGGTTGACTGAGTCCGCTGCCCATTTATAAATTTCTCCTCAAAACCCCTTTTATTGGAGAGTTTCCAGATTTTCATATTGAGCCTGTCCTTTGTTTTTTTCCGGTCTTCTTCTGTTACATCACATGTATTTTTATGCTCTTTGTTTTTAATTGTGTATTTCATTCAGCAACTTGTGTAACTGTGTTTTGAAAAGTTGCTATATAAATAAAGTTTATTATTATTATTCATTAGCAGGTAACCACCTGCATTTTCTAGGATTTGGTGCAAGCACAGAGTTTTTTCACCACCCACACTGCCGCAAAACCTGGTTATTGGTGTTAACATCGCAATAACATCGAGCCAGTAATCCTTCAGTCACTCTGAAGGAACTAGAAGAGAAGCAATAGCTCATACTGTATTATATATATAATATTATATATATAATATTATATTATTATATATATATATATATAACTAAATAGCTTTATAGTCATCATGTTAATCAGGTGATGTCAGGCGATGTCACATCCAAAAGCTTACGGGTCGTCTGGCCTGACGAATAATACTATGCAAAATATATATATACTGTGTATACTGTCATACATTCAGTTACTCTGCACATACGTCTGGCCAGGCTAAGTCCACTCAGTGCTAGGGAGAGGGGTTTAGTTTATGACCTACAGGGATGGCCGCAGTGACCATGTTATGGTTACAATGGCATGCAACTAGGCTATATCAATCTAAATCTAATTCTGTTTTAACTCGGCTGTTAGCAAATCAAAATAAAAACAACACGAATAATGGGGGAAGCCCAAGTGTAGCAATCTACAGTGCAAAGTGTCACAAACAGTTTAATCCAGAATGGACTCAATGAAGATGTTTAAAGCTTAACCCACATTTGCACAGGAGGCTTCTTATGATTAGAATGTTTCACATTACTTTTACTTAACCCTGATATGGCCAGTCTTTGAAAACGAGGAATGCAATAGCTGCCAGCTGATATTCTTGTGAAATGCAAACGTCAATATCTGGATGGAATACATGTGAATAAGTGATATCTGTGAATAATCTCAGGCTCCCTCCACAAAGTCTTTCTCCGCTACCTCTTCGCTGAACTTATGTGTGACAGATGTTGTATTGACCTGTGGTACGTTCGTTAGCCCAATCTGTTCAAACAGTGACAGATTTGTTTTTCAATGAGTTCCATATCAGCAGGGATCCTTTTGAGCAAGCAAATGGGGTTGAAACTGTGGCATCAGGAGTATTTACTCCTCTGCTTATGTGTGTCGGGCTTACTAAACGTTCTGTTTACAGGTTCTTTCAATTTAGTTCTTTGCTGAGAAAGCCCATCGGCTATAGGTTCGTTTGTCCTTTTCAGGCCTGCTGGCTGCTTCATGTGTTTAGTATCTTATGAACACTTGTACTTGTCTTACCGTGCATTGCCCATAACCCTGGATAGTACGTCTCGTCGTGCTTCGCTCCATATCCTCAGTGTTGTCACTCTGCGTGTTGTTGATATAGACTGTGGTTGATGTGAGATCGTTCTCGAGTTATTTGCGTTACTGCGTTAGACATATTCGTGATTTAGATGTCTTGGATCACAGCTCCCCCTTTGTCTTTGAGTTGTATTGTGTTGTCTGTGTGGGTGGGGTGTGTGGTGTACGTTGAGAGCCAGCCACAGATGACCCACCAACGCAAACATGATGCCTGGGCGAGCTGAGCTCTGATTATGGTTCTGTGTTCATGCTCTGAGAGAGGTTGAGGGTTCCACTAGCTCTGCTGTCACCACACACAATGACTGAAGATATATGCCTTCTGTAGTCTGATCACACAGGTGTTATTGCTTACACCACATCTCACTTCCCAAACATGAAGTATTTATAAATGAAGATAGTTCTATTAGAGCAGAACAGGTGCCTAGAGTAGTTTTTAGTGCAACCTGTTTGTATGTGAATAATGTAGTGCCCAAAGGAAAATAGCGTAAAATTATACGGATCAGGAATATGCATACAATAACACACTTGAGGACGTTTATCATATCATCACAGCGACAAACACTTTCGGCCTCAATTTTGGGCAATTGGGAACAACACAAGAAACGTGGAAGAGAAGCATTCCACGGTTTGGTTGTAAAAAAGACCTTAATGAATGAGGATCAGATGGATATTTATGTTACTACTGCTTCTGCGGATCGATCCACATGTTGGAATCCCATTTTCCCTTCTTCAGTGCTCTTTCATTGCAGGCGTGATCTTCCCAGCGGCAGAGAGCCCTTCCTCCAGTAGTTGCTGCTTCTCTCTTGGCACATCCTCAGAATGAGGATGATATATTAGCTCAGATCTCCTAAGAATTACCGTTTGCCCTCTGCCTCCTGTTGACTGCTCTGTTTAAAGTCCTCTCCAGCGCACTCTCCTCCTCCCAACACATTCATCATTCATGGGATCCTGGGGCTCAGCAGCAGAACATGTTATCATTTTTGTCTAACCATTTCTTCGCTTTGGGCTAATACCCTCCAAATGAGCCATTACCTCTGATAACCCCAGACGTTAAAGAAACTAACAGCATGTGCCACTCAAATTGAGTACATGTTGGTATGCGAATACCTGGATACAATGAACAGTCATGTCATCTCTGTCATATGTCGTCCCTTCTCAGTTATCTCATTCTCCTCCCTCAGCTCATCTCATTACCTTAGCTCCCAGGTGTTTTTCACCCGGCACTCCTTCTTTCTCACCTGCTCATATGACTGACTTCTTCTCATCAACCCAACTCCCATCACCTGTTTCCGCTAGTGGCCCTCTGATCACTATCAACTCGGTATAGTAGATGATTCCCCTCTTCAGGCTACGTTTACTATATGACAGTCGATGAGACATGGTTGAATCTCCTGATATAGAACTGCGGCAAAAATGTGTGGAAACGGTTTCTAAGTATAAAATGAATCCGCTTGCTTTATAATGTAAGAGAACATTATTGTGCTTGCTTCTTTACGTAATAGGTGAACCAAAAAGGTATAAGTTGTAACATTATAGGCAAAATGTCATTATATTATGCACTCAGAAATGTGTTACATTTTCAACTGTGGTTTCAACATTATAGCTATGGGTTAAATTACAACTAGAGGTTGAGCGCGCTCAATGCGCGCGCAGAAACTCTAGTAATTAATAATTGTGGATGCTCACTGACACCCCTTAAAGAAGCCAACTGAATGGAATTTGATTAGTTATGGCGCCTTTTCCATCGGCGGGTATGTGTTCGGACCTAGCACGCCCAGTAGTTGAGGGTGCGGTATAGCCAGCTCAGTTTAACGGCCAGGTTTCCACCGCCGAAGTACTCTTATGGTAGGGATGGGGTTAAGCCGGACGGCATTAGCCGCGGGCAGCTAGTGCATCGTGACCTCATTGGGAGCCCGACACAGTGGTGCACTATTAAATCAGGAAAAGATGCTACACAATAAAAGCTACCACTGTAGACGTCCAGACAGGGAGATCCAAACTTTTGCACAACATTTTATTAAATACACAAAGCTTTCGCAGTTTGTACAGAAATACCTCACGGTTACTGCGGTTGTTTGTATATTATCCCCTGTTGCACGGAACTGTGTTCTGTCGACAAATCTGCACATCGTTCTTTGCCCAATAAAGAAAATCTGGGACAAAAATAAATTAAATTCCAAAGAAAGAAAAAAATCAAGCTGAGGAAAAACAATTTCTCTCAACGAAGGGTTGAACGGTTAAGATGGTTGTTAAGGAACCGCGTTTAAGAATGGATTTAAGAATGGTTTTATATAGATCAGCAGTTGTTTGTTGAGAGTCAGTCAGTGAGTATCTTAGCTTGGGCATCATTGCGTGCCGTTGTGTAACAAACCAAAGCATTAGCGATGTGAGGATGTGTGCTACTGGGTTTATTAGAACCACTGCGGGCTGTACCATGGCTGTCCTGCCTCTTGGGGCTTGTCTCTGCTGTTTATCTTATCTTAATCCTAATGAGCTGGCTCTGTAGCCTCATATTTTTTCTCATCTCACTCTTACTCCCTTTTTCTTTACTACTCTCTGAAGGAACTTTAAGATCTCCAACACACAGCTTCACACCTTTTCCTTCAGATAGGTACGGCTCAGTACAAACAGTGTGGTCCAAACCTAGCACGTTTGTTTACCCCCCCACGTTTGATTTAAAACTGTATTCACTCTTTGGCATATATTTCTGTGTGTGTGTGTGTGTGTGTGTGTGTTGTGTGTGTGTGTGTGTGTGTTGTGTGTGTGCTGTAGTGAGTGAGAGGTGGTTTGACGGCTCATCAGCCCACAGATGAGAGGACTTTAGGGAGCCGTGTTAAGCTATCCACCGAGTCTTGCAGATCTCTGCCTCTCTGAGCAATACACAGATCAATAGGCACATCTTGCTGAGCATGTTAACACACTCAGAGGAAGCTGAATGTGTGTGTAAGTTCTGCCTGTGTGTGTCTGTGTGTGTGTGCCCCACTGCAGACAACATTAAGCTGTTAGGGTGCATCTCTGTCTAGTGATGGAGCAGGATCGGAGTTGCAACAAGCTGCAGTGTAACTTCCCCGAGCTGGCTGGCTGACTAAATGCTGGCTGACTGGATTGAATGGCTGGATGACTGGGTGGCTGGCTGACTGGCTGGCAGGCTGAAGGGCTGACTTGCTGAATGGGCTGACTGATAGATGAATAGCTGACATTTGCAGGAGGCTAAACTGGCTGACATTGCCGAACAACTACCTCCACCAGAGGACTCTTATTTTACTTTATTATATAGTATTTAATTATACTTTTATTATATGTGAGTCTTCTCCATGAGTTAAAAAAGAGGGAATGATACATGGTTAAATCCCTTCATCTCCTGTATTTAGCGTATTTAAATCCCCAATCCCTGACCCACTGGCAGGCATGGCACATGCATCAACCCATACGGCTCTAGAAACTGACAGACATAATCTTTTCAGTGGACACTACGCAGTTATTCTCCCTCAGTCCCTGTGAGTGTCTCAGGCTAACTGAAAGACACAGCAGTCTGCAGAACCAGCTGTGCCGAGGAGGAAGGAAGGCCTTATAATTATCTACAACTCACCTAATGTGCCTGGAGCCTGAACCACATGGATTCACATGTCAGCCTCCAGCCATTGGACCGCTGGGAACGCCTCTGGGCTGAAGGGTGCTGGGGCTACCGGGGACATGCCTTATATGTTCATGCACATGCAGGCCTGTCTGATTCAGGGAGCCAACATTGGTTTGGAGGTCATATTTAACACTGCATTTTTCCATTAGCAGATATTATATATTCACTTCATTTTCTAATTGGAAAATGTCAAAAGGCAAAGCTCGGAAGGAAGGGAGTCTTACGATGTTCGGGATATATTGGGATTACTCCCTTTGGGATTTCGTTTTTAGAACTTTCTCTTAAATAGGAAAGTCCCCAAATTTTATTTGCCTTTCCACATGGATTAATGAACTTCTGATCCTCATAAATTAATTTGAACATTAGGTCAGGTAGGAGCTTTGGACTTTAAAAGGTTGATAACATGCTTTTTCGACTTTTCCCTTTGCTTTAGACTGTTATATGACGTATGTATATGTTTGTATATATTTTCATCTGCTGAACTACAAAGAAAGAGCCAGGGGGAGTATTCGTGTCCACCGAGAACACCCCTCATAAGTACGTGAAACAGCTTGTTTGTGCTCATACTTTGCGTCCGAAACACTTTGCATGCACCTCTTAATCCGATTACAGCCATAGTTTGACTATGGTCCTCAATTTGAAAACTGCAATTCTCTGAGTATACATGGCGCTGAAAAAATCAACCTGGTCTCACAGAAATCCGTGAAATGACTACGGACGCTTAACTCAAAATCCGTAGGATCATTACGGAAACACGCCAATTTCCGTAATATGCGCACGGTTGCGCCAATGCAAGTTAATGACACTGATATTCCGTGGCACACACACAGATCCCCGTTTCAACGAGCGAGTCGACCACGGGCGCTTAACTCAAAATGAATGGTTTGACATTCCGTTCTGTGGAAGACGAAAAAGGTGCAACCGTGCTCTGGGACACGATTCAATGGATTAACGGTTGTGCGCATGAGCACGAAATCACGTGACATATAGGTGATATATATAATATATATATATATATATATATATATATATAGTCATTTGACGGATCCCTGTGTGACCAGGTCGACTCGCTCTGTGAAACGGGAATCTGTGCGCATATTACGGAAATCGGCGTGTTTCCGTAATGATCCCGTGGATTTTGAGTTAAGCGTCCGTAGTCATTTCATGGATTCCTCTGAGACCATGCTCGAGAAAATTGATTAATTGGCCGAATCATGACAATCCCCGGGTGGCGCTGTACCCATTTTAACTAGTCGTAATGGAGCTTCTTTACATCACCAGCAACAACAAATGGTCTGTTCCAGATGCCCTTGTTAACCACCTTCACGAGTTGCTCTTGAGACGTAATTTCCTGGCTTGAGGCGTTCCCATTTGTCATTGGCTAGCCATTGTTATTGTTAGCTACATTAGCCTCTTTAGCAAACCAGCTCGAAAAACAAAACAACTTTACATTGTATTACGTGCACAGCAAGACCGTGCAATGCATAAATTGGTGACCGGAATAAAGTAGTGTGGCAACCCCGCACGGTGAGCGAACCACCTCCTCCCAAACAGGACAGCATTTTGATGGGGAAAAGCCAAAAAGGCATGTTTATTCAAAATCCAACATAAAGTCTCTCAAAATACACAGAACAAAAACCCTGGGAGGAATCCACGGTCCCCTCCTTCGTGGGTGGAATCCAGTTACCCACGAGGACCGGTCTCTCGGAGCAGGATCCCCATGGATGGGAGAGCCCCGAATGAGTGGAGAAGTGGGCTATTTAAGCCCTGCTTCTCCACCTGGTCCACAGGTGTTCCCCATGTCCTTAATTGGCCCAGGCCGGGTTGCAACAGTAGCAATGTAATCAAGTGTGTTACTGTACATTCACACCAAAAGCTGTAAAAGATGCAAAATCGCAGAAAAAGCTCAAAATGCACCGCTGTCCAAAATATTTACAGCTCGTATCGCTCTTGGGATTTTGCTTTTCCATTTTGAAGGAGCCGCACTTTTTGCCTGCATGCTCGTAGTTAAGGCAAGTGCTGCTGCTGATGCCGAGACACAAAAACAGTCATAAGTTGGATCAATAGAAGAATAATAAGCATAAATACACTGAATTACTAATTAATGGAGCGATTGCTTACATGCTAGATTATAGTTTAATACATCGCTATTGTGTGTGTGTGTGTGTGTGTGTGTGTGTGTGTGTGTGTGTGTGTGTGTGTGTGTGTGTGTGTGTGTGTGTGTGTGTGTGTGTGTGTGTGTGTGAGAGACCAATGACCAATGTGGTACAAATACAAAGAAATATATAACAAGCTATCATGTTTGGCTTTAATATGAAAACGTGGAAAAGTAAACATTTTTAGGGCATAAGGGTTTTATAGATGCATCTGATCCTAGAGATCAAAGTCCAGTGAGGAGAAATAAGCCTAATTCATGATATTTTACAATAGCTCCACCTTTGGGTGCAGTACCACAAATTTGGGTTTGTGGGTAGTGGGGGTTATTGGTAAACATAGGTTGCAGTGTGACTTTTACAGATTTTGAGAAAAAAAAACAACGTTACAGAATAAATCTCTTCACGGGCGCAGCCAATTTTGTTTGTCGGGTCCTACAATCAGCCTCACAGAACTCGGTATACGCTCAGAATTCCGAGTGGGACCGACCAAAGAGGGCGTTCCTCTGTGAAATGCCGCAAGAAAGCTGGGAGATTTCCCCACTTGCAACTCGTGCGGGTGGTGTGCGAGGCATCTGGAACACACCAAAACTCAGGCGGCATTCAAGAAAGGTGTTTTCAGTAGACAGCTGTCAGTTCAACAGCGGCACAAAGAATGAATAAAGAGCGTAAACACAATCACGTCTCTTGTATACTTCCAGCTCACGGGCCCAGGAAAAAAATCTTGAGCATGCGCAGACCGCAAAGCCTGATTTCAATCCGATTGAATGTATACATGCACGATTAATGCGACTATCAATCTAATAATCTAGGGGTCTTTGAATTTCGTGAATTTGCCGACACATGGGCAAAGCCTTCGACCAAACACAACAGAGTGGGCGTGCTGACCAATCACAGCAAACTGATTTTTAAAGACACTGAAATTGGTTTTGCAGAAATGAACAGTGTGAGAATAAGTAAGGGATAATGCCCGACGAGGTGTCCATTATCAGGAATTAATGGATGACGTTAATTCCTGATAATGGACACCTCAAAGGGCATTATCTCGCTTATACGATGGTCATTTGCCAAAGAAAATAAATTAAGATTGTTCATTTATATTTTCATGCGTTTTACAATCAAATATAACGTTTTTCACAAGCCATAACTTTGTTTCCCTGGTAACGCCTTACGGTTTCATTTTCATTTCATTTTCCTTTATTTAACCTCGAAAGATCAATTGAGGGGTGACCCTCTTTTACAATGATGTCGAGTTTGTACAGATACACAATATACAATGAGAATACATAACAAGTTCACACACACACACACACACACACACACACACACACACACACACACACACACACACACACACACACACACACACACACACACACACACAACAACAACAATTTAAAACAATCAGATCAATTGAATGAAAGAGACAATAGCCTAATTAAAACAGTTACAAGTGTAGAGGGGCTGATTCAAAATAATAATTTTAAATTGGTTAACAGTTATGAGTGTATTTATTTTAATTGTATGTTGTAGGCTGTTCCAGGAGTCAGGGGCACTATGGCTAAAAGCGGTTTTACCAAGCTCAGACCGGGCATAGGGGACATATAACATGAGCATGTCAGTTGAGCGGGTTTGATAAAGCCCATCTGAAATAAGCAACATTTCTGTCAAATAGGGTGGTAGCTTTCCAGTCAGAGCTTTATATATGAAAATATGCCAATGTGCATCACGTCTCTCCTTAAGGGAGGACCACCCAACCTTTTCATATAAAACACAATGGTGTGTATCATAAGCATCTCCTGTGATGAATCTCAAAGCAGAGTGAAATACAGAGTCTAGGAGTTTAAGGCATGAACGAGATGCATGCCGATAAACCACATCACCGTAATCAAGGACAGACATAAAAACTGCCTCAATAATCCTTTTCCTACTAAACAACGGGAAGGTGGCTTTATTCCTATAAAAATATCCAATCTTTTGTCGCAGACGACAGACAAGATTTTTTATGTGAAATGTAAAAGAGAGTTTTTCATCTATCCAGATGCCAAGATATTTATATTCAGTGACTCTTTCAATATGAGATCCATTATTTGTGTGAATAATAAGATCATTAAAATGTGTAATTCTTGCTCTGGAAAAACACATATATTTTGTTTTTTCTGTATTAAGGACAAGCCTGAGATCCACTAGACAGTTCTGCAGGGTGTTAAAAGAGCTCTGTAGGTTCTGAACAGATTGTTGCACTGAATCAGAAATGCAATACAGTACAGTGTCGTCCGCATACAAATGGGCATGGCCAGGGCTGGATTAACAATTTTCTGTGCCCTGGGCAACAAGGCTCAAGGGCCCCCCCCCCGCCGCCGCAAAACAATCGTAAAGTCACTATCATCAGAACTTGGTGGCTTGATGAGTACTTATTGAATGTTTCAATTGTCTTGACAGCAAACAGCTAGGTAGGCCTTAACTTAAAACCATAGAACATTTTAAAAATGCAAAAATGTGAAATTATCACCAGCCATGAAGCAGGCAATTAGTGTGTTTTTAGTAAAAATAAACCATTGGCTACACTGTTGCATGTCATTTCAAAGTCAAGATCATGTTTATTGTATCACAATTCAACATTTGATGTTGATTACTTCACTACTATATATCCTTATTATTTATTATTTTATTTAAACAAATGGACCTTACAACTGGCCTCCCTTAAAGACTGAACTCATGACTACACAAACAATTATGAGGCCTAATGACCTATCTTTACTTTTAAAACTTCTCTCATTAACACACACTTATTAATTCCAGTAACCATTCCAACCAATAACCAATTCCAGCAGTAACAATTAACACACTAGAATTCATACACACATATTATATCAATTCATATACATATATATATATTATATCATATCATTAATATCAATTCATATACATATACATTATATCAATTCATATACACATATATATCATATCAATTCATATACACATATTAGCCTAATTATTTACTTACATTAAAACACATATTACTAACTCAAACAAGTAATGCCTCACAACTGTCCATTTTTCAACACTGAACTCATGAAGAAACAAACAATTAAATGATTAGGCCTAATGACCTATCTTAGCTTTTAAAACTTCTCACATCAACACATACAGTTAATTATGTTCTCCATATTAGATTACTCAGTGGCCTTCCTTCTAGACTTCAAATATGCAAACTGGTGCACAATATCTTCAAAATCAATTCCCTCAACAACTTCATTTTCTATGGACAGTAAAGAAAGGGCAGAAAGTCTTGCCTGTGTCATAGTGGTTCTTAATGCATTTTTAACTCGTTTTAAAACAGAAAACGACCTCTCACCCTCACAATTTGAGACGGGCAGAGTTAAAAACATTTTAAGTGCAACATATATATTTGGGAATGTTGTTTTAAGGCCATTTGTTTCAAGAATCTGCAATATTTTAACAGGGGAAGTCTCACTCGGCACAAAGTGTGTGAACTGCATGAGCTCGTCTGCTAAGGACGCATCTAGGTCTGTAGGGTATGTGGATGTCAGCCTAGCAGCTCGGTCGCGCACATCACGCTCAACATAGTCCCTGTCAAATAAGACGCCAAAGAGCTCACACACATCTGTGTAGGCACCGATCCGTTTGGTTAGGCAAGCAGTGAGTTTGTCAATTATCACATAATATGTGTCCACTTTGAATTTTAGACTGCCATTACTAAAGACGACCTCCTCATCGTTGTCACTCTCGTCAGCAAATCTCTTCCTCTTTTTCGCCTACGTGAAATGTCATATTGATAATCCTGTGTAGCACTGACAGATCGTGCTGATTCTTCCAGCTCTGCAAACTGGTCTCGTAAACTTGACAACATAGCAGAGCAGTGGACTGTAAAAGCCGCCACAGCAGTTGCTAAATCTAGGTCTCTCGTTTGGATTTTGTCACTGGTTGCTTTAAATCTGCCTAGTATTCTTGTCCCCACACCATGGTCATCAGAACACTTTCAATTGTATCAAGCTTCGCAACCAGCCGCAGAAGCTTCACGTTTTGCATCGCTCTTTTTCGACACTGTCAGATGATATTTGGCCAATGAATCTCGAATTGCCCTGTAATTTCGGCAAAGAGCTTTCGTAGAGTCTGCTCTACAGCTCCACCTCGTACCGCAGAGGGATTTTAAAGTATGGCTAATGCTAAAGTCGTTTTTAAAAACTGTATTCCAGCGATGAGTTGAAGCACTGCAAAATGCATAAAGAGACTGTAGAAGGTCAAAAAAAGAGATGACATCTGCACTACAGTCTTCAATGGTATTAACACCAACAAGGTTTAATGAGTGGGCGGCACACGGTGTATAGTGGATTAGTGGGTTAACTTTTTTTAAGTGAGCTTGGAGTCCGTTATACTTGCCTGACATGTTGCTAGCATTATCATAACTTTGACCACGACAGTTCGCCATGTCCAGGCCAAGGTTTCGCACCATGCTAATTACAGTCTCCGCTAAACTAAGGCCTGTGTGGCTGTGGATGGGCTCAAATCCTATGAACCTTTCCACTACTTTTCCACTTGCGTTAACGAATCGGAAAACAAAGGTCAGCTGATCCACATGCGAAAGATCTGGGGTGGAATCGACGATAACAGAGAAATATTTCGCCTGCTTTATTTCATCTGCAATGACTTGCTTTGCTTTGTCACCCATTAACGCAATAAATTCATCACACACAGTGGAAGAAATATATGATGGCTTACCTTTCCCCTTGTTGCCATGTTTTGCAAGGTGTTCTTTTAAAAATGGGTCGAAATGTGCAATGACTTCCAATGTCCCAAGATAATTCCCATTATGCACTGAGCCCAACAGTTCGTTGTCGCCTCTGAATGCTAACCCCCTAGCTGCCAAAAACTTGATGACAGTAACCACACGCCTGAGTACCTCGGTCCAGTACCGATGTTCTGCCTCACATTGTCGGACAAGTGCAGCATCCACTCGGCAACCGACTTGGGATCTCTGTATTAGAGACAACATATTCCGTCTGTGTTCAAAACTTCTTTCATGGTCCCCGATCCTCTCAGAGTGTTTCCAATCGCTAAATCCACTGATGAAGGCGTGTTTTTGGGTTTGGGGTGACAGGAGTTTGCAGGCATGACAATAGACAGAGCCAGTAGATGGCGAATAAAGTAGCCATTCCCTCGGGACGTCTTCATTGTTCTGGAGACGGCAATTAAATAAGTCATTCGTGAGAGAGCGGGTTCGACACCCAAGCCCAGACTCCCTCACTGATGCTGGGTACCTGCTTGCCCGGTTGTGGAAGGGCAGCGGGTCCTCTGTGGATGGGCTTCCTCCCTCAGCGTCTCTCTGTCAGGGGTCCCCAAAGTGCCGGATCTGACGGTAGTGTGAAGGTGGTGCAGGGGCTGGAGCTAACCTGCTGTCTCAGCTCCTTCAGTTGGACTTTCATCATGTTTTGTTGTGATGTGGAGGCTGTTTCATTCCTCTTGTTCTTTGCTCAGGCTGGCTGTCGTCCCATTGCTCGGTGCTAGCTTCCACACTGGTGGGAGCCTGACGGCTAGTGCTAGCACCACTAACGTTAACGGTAGGCGTTTCCACAGCCACCACAGGGTGAAAGAGGGATTTTATCGTTTTCATCGCCTTTTCTCACAGGGCACTGATTTGGAAAGAAAAATTTGGCTATCTTTGGTACGTGTTTCAAATTGTCGGCTAACTTCAATTCTTTTTTTTGTTTCAATTTTCTTTTAGCACTCCCGCTCAACTACTTCTCCATCTTGCTACACTGCTTCTCCCCATACAACGCTGACATACAGCGAGCGAGCGAAACGGTGTGTATTTTATTGGTTAAGAGTGTATTTTATTGGTTAAGAATCCAAACCAATCAAATCGTCGAGGGATGTAAACACATTCAACAGGAAGCAGTGTGTACTTATCAACCAATAAGAAGTGTTTAGGGGCGGGACACCGCCGCGAAATGTCGTCCAGATAGAGACAACGCGAGCGATAAATTCAGGGTTGAGCGACATCGCTGGACGGCGCGACGTCGCTCGCGGCACGTCAGGACAGGCTCATTGAAAAGTACACATTCTAATCACTTTTCGAGTTGCAATAAAGTGCTCACATCGAGGAAAGTAAGGACTGCGTTATAACGTGATATCTGTCAACAACGTTGTCAAGGGCCCCTTTGATGTCAGGGCCCTGGGCAAGTGCCCAGTTGCCCTAATGGTTAATCCGGCCTTGGGCATGGCAGTTTAGTAGTGATGAAACAATGTTATTGATGTAAATTGTGAATAGGACTGGACCTAAAATTGAGCCCTGCGGAACACCATTTGTAACTGTTAAAAACTCAGTTTGGTAGCTTCCCAGTTTTACTGACTGCTGTCTGTCAGAGAGATAGTCCCTAAACCAGCTACATGTAGAATAATCAAAACCAATTTCATGCAGCCTCTCTAAAAGCAAATGGTGATTTAAAGTATCAAAAGCTTTTGACAGATCAACAAAAAGTGCTGCACAGTGCATTTTTTTTATCGATAGCTGTAACAATATTGTCTAAGACCAAAGTGACAGCAGATACGGTACTGTGGCCTGCCCTAAAACCAGATTGAAATGGACTCAAAATGGAAGCACTGGATAATAACTGTAACAATCATTACCCTACCGTGAAGTTATTATGCAACGGGAACGTTGTTCAAGCCTCCAGTAAATAGGATGGACCTTAGCTATGACATGGCAACAGGAGGTATAATAATCTGCTCAGCTATGAGCCAGAGAGCTAACGTTTTGCATCCTACATATTTTTTATTCGTTCCAGCCTTTATACCACAGAAACTCTAGGGTTTATAGCATGTTGTCTGATTATAGTTTAATTCATTTTTCACGTTTTGAAGAGCTGAACAGACAATTTGACAGCAACTACTTAGCAGGTGTCCATATATCAGGGGTTAATGCACACCCTGCAGCCAATCAGAATCAAGTATTCCCCCAGACCATGGTATAATACAACCCGGTCTCACGAAAATACGTGACACCGTCACGTTATTTTAATCTATTGTTCGTGATCAGGGACACGTATTTTCAAAATTTTCGTGTCAAAAAGCACAATTTTCAAACTGGCAGGCATTGTCTGTGATAACTAACAATATGACAGCTTTTGGCCACCCGTTTCTACTTAAAATTGTCTGTGATAACTAACAATATGACAGCTTTTGGCCACCCGTTTCTACTCAAAATTGTCTGTGATAACTAACAATACGACAGCTTTTGGCCACCCGTTTCTACTTTCGCCTTTGATTCTGAGAAATTGTAACAATTCACGGATATATTAAATGCAGGTGCACTGCTCTGTAGGCAAACCGCGAAGGAAACAAGGGTAGCTGCTTCTGTTCTTTTTAGAATGGTATGTCTTGATGTTTATTGTACCTAGCCATCTATTGTCTTGTTCTTGGCTATGTGAATGAAAGTCTGCGTCGATGCCTCGCAATTCCAGTGTCCGAGCGGACGTTGCCATGACAGTTTGAAAATTGTGCTTTTTGACACGAAAATTTTGAAAATACGTGTCCCTGATCACGAACAATAGATTACAATAACGTGACAGTGTCACATATTTTAGTGAGACCGGGTTTTATAATAAGGGGTATTTAACAAACAGCCCTCAACTAGTAGTACCCCCAAATGCAATTATTAACCTTAAAAAAGCATGGCATGGAATCTTTAAGTTGCTAGTAGGAAAATAATACAATGTAATAGCCTTAACCGAGTATGGCCAGGGCTCTCAACAAATTCATTCGTTATTCTTTCTTGTTCCTTCCCCTGTAAGGCCGTAGTTGGTGACTTTAGATTGACTTCAAAGATGGTTCTAAGCTGACCTGAAACAGTAGATTAACATGACATGGCACAGGGATGTGAGTTGCTTCATGGACGATAAGTTCTCTACTGTTGCCAGTTTACTATCCAGTCCACGCATTCTGTCTGTTAACTATTCAGGCGGAATCCTCCTGACTAGCTGTGTGGGTCAGTGTGCAGCTCTCCTATCAGGAGTAGATGCTGCACAATGTGCAGGTACCACCATATATCCCTTTCTTTTTACTATAAATGTCTTCAATTCAGTTGCAAGTCTGGCTACCACATGACCACAAATGCATTGACGTCAGTGAAAATGTCCTGATAGGGATCCTCTATATCCAGAGAAAGACTTGCACCCAGACCCGTTTTTTGTTACATAATCCATTCAGGACCTAAAGTGAATTATTACTGTAATACTTAAAAGTCAGGGTTCTGCATTAAAACAAAACAAATTCATTATAATCAAATGATTTGATTTGATTTATTTTGAATGGCATGGCAAAGTGCAAGCACTTATTTTCATCATGGTTCTTGATCCCAGCTCTGGTGTGGTAAGAATGGGCTTTCCTGCTCATCGTGAAGTGAGTTTTAAGGTATGCTGGTGACTTGTGGTTGCAAACATCCTTGACCACCCTGAGCTGGAGATGAACTGGCCGAGCCTCCAGGGGCAGCCAGCCAGCTGTTGGAACTGGAGCTTACCCACATGATCCCTTGATGCGAGCCCTAGCACTACCCTGACTCATTTGTTCGAGAAACCTGCCGTTTGACTTTGAGGGCCTTAAGAGACCTTAACAGCTCATGGTACAGGGGTCTTTGAGACCCCTGTACCATGAGCCAAGGCCATAATCGAAGCAGTGGTAAACCAATAAATTAGCTAGCAGTCTGAGACTGCATCAAAGAATGGGGCTTTCATAGCTAGGAATCTGGTTTGGCTGTTCACCTTGCTCATGATCTTTGATGCAATGCTCCCTCCGACTAGACTGCTGTCTAA
This sequence comes from Melanogrammus aeglefinus, assembly GCA_900291075.1. Taxonomy (NCBI): domain Eukaryota; kingdom Metazoa; phylum Chordata; class Actinopteri; order Gadiformes; family Gadidae; genus Melanogrammus; species Melanogrammus aeglefinus. Next base: position 5,317 of record OLKM01004450.1, on the reverse strand, counting down.
AGAGCATCCTAAATAGGTCACTGAGGGCTTGGCATGGAAGAGCTGCCTGAAAGGCTGATACAGGTCAACCTTTTCTTGTCTGGCACCAACACTATGACCTCAGTTTTGTCCACGTGAAGAGACAATTTTTTGTCTAATAGCCAGGCCTGATTGTACTAAAATTCCTCTTGCAATGTGTCATGCAGCTTGAGCTCATCTTTGTTGGAGGCCCTAATACACTGCCTTGTGGGACTTTACATGTTACCGGTTGTTCCCGGGATATATGGCTTTGGGATTCCGTCCTTTTGGATCCATCGGACAGGTAGGAAACAAACCATCTTAAAGCGGGAGGGCTCATGCCTAAAGCTGACAACTTGCTGAACAGTAGACAGTGTCAAAGGCCTTCTGTATATAAATTAGGATCATGCCACATAGTTTGCTGACATCGATTTCACCCCTTGAAGTCAGTTAAATAAAGAAAACAGGAGTCAGTTGAATGAGACTTTCTGAACCCCGATTGGAATTCATAAAGGTGTTTGGTATCAACAGCGTATTGATAGAACCACTTTCTCGAGGACCTTGGCGGTTATGCTCAAAATAGGGACCAGTCTATAATTGCCCGGATCAGACCTGACACCTTTCTTAAAAAGTGGGATGACCTTGGAATGTTTCATTGCATCAGGTACAGTGCCCTGTTCTAGGGACAGATTAATGATATGGGAAATATGGACACCTTTTTTAAAACGATGCAAAGATTATAAAACCACGAGATTGGTGTTTGTGTGTATAGCTCCTTGTGAAAACAGCTCTCAGATATCAATGAACAAAAAAACACTGTCTTCTATAAGGCCCCTCCAAAAGACCCTTCTCAGAGGAAAATCATGTTGGCAATATCTGTATTGTGGCCGCTTTGGATGTTGATCGAGAGAGGCAGCAGAGTGGGAATAGGGCTAGTGAACTTCTCTGCCAGCACCACTTTTAATTAAACTGCCGTAATTTGGCCTGAGGAATCATGTTGGAAATTGAAATTTTTTCCACCAAATTTGATCTGAAAGCACGTCTGCTGCGAGCAAAGCAGGAGCATGAAACCTCCGGGTTTTTGGATTAGACTATCGATCCAACGATGGGCATGAGTAGCTTGGAAACTCCCCCTCATTACCAACGCATTCCTGTCCCTCATACTACACCTGGAAGGGACAGCTACACATGGGTATTGTTTATTTGATTTTAGTTTTGCTTTTAATAACATCATCCCAAAGAGATTTGGCATGACCAACTTCCTGGGGCTGGGTTGTTAAGGAGTCCACGTGCAGATGGATCCTTGACTTTTTTCTTTTTTGAAGTCAATGTCCCACTAGCACCCCATGGGTGCATTTTGTCTCCTCTCCTGTACTCAATTTATTACTAATGAGAATCTCTCACTATGACTCAGTCAGGATTGTTTAACTTACAGATGATACCACTGTTGTGGGCCTCATCACCAACGAGGATGAATCATCTTACAAAGTAGAAATGTCGTCCCTGGCAGAATGGTGTTCCATTAACAACTCAACCATGTGGTGTTCCATTATTAACAACTCAACAAGCCGTAGATTTGGTTGACAGTTTCAGGTTCCTAGGAACCACAATATTCTCCAATCTTAAATTGAACACTAATTTCAGGCATATTGTGAAAAAAGGTCACAAGAGACGGTTCTTTTTAAGACAACTTAAAACATTTAAAGTGGCCAAGGCTGGGATGCTTCAATTATATAATGCTGTGATTTGGGTTAGAGATACTCTAGATTCTATAGCTTATAACCGCATTTTCTGATTACAATTTAATCATTTTTTCACAATTTAACAGCTCTCGTTTTGAAGAATAATCACTGTGCCATTCGTATCAATGGGAATCGCGATGGTCTATACTTTCAACATAAAGTGTACTGGCTGGGTGTAGCCCTCTATAGGCCTGGGTGTAGCCCTCTATAGGCCTGGGTGCAGCCCTCTATAAGCTTGGGTGTAGCCCTATATAGGCCTGGGTGTATTCCTCTATAAGCCTGGGTGTAGCCCTCTATAGGCTTGGGTGTATTCTCTGTAGGCCTGGGTGTATTCTTCTTTAAGCCTGGGTGTAGCCTTCTATAGGCTTGGGTGTAGCCCTATATAGGCCTGAATATAACATGGAGGACAGAGCATCTAAAATGGTGGTGGGGTGGGAGACGAGAGACAGGAATAAGCCTCAGAAAGGGAGTGATAGTAGTGAAGAGACCAGCAGAGCAGTCCTCACTAGGAGAGGAGCAGCTTTAATCATCACTCCTGCTGCAGTACAGCTGAAGGTAGGCCAGCGGGAGGGGGATAATGCTTCAAGGCCCACTGCTTTCTTTCACTCTGGACACATATCAGCACAGTTATCCCCTCCTCTGTGAGTTGAGACAAATGAAAAAATAGAGAAATTATAAAGGAATAAACGTCAGTGTTTCATAGTTTCTAATAAAACCAGATAAATTTGTGAGAGAACAACATCCATCTTTATTCTGTTGAAAACAACCTCCATATTTAAACAATGATATATTATGTTGGGAACCACATATATACATAATGATATATTATGTTGAGAACGACATATTTACATTATCATGTTGTTGTTGTTGTCCATCGAGTCCGATGATGACGTCCATCTTTGCCTTTTACCGGTGACTTCTCTGATGGCTAAATAGCCCAATCCTCGATTCACAGGCTCTGTTGCAGGTGGGGCATGTATACATGGTATTGGTGTTGCTGGCAGTCATGGGTGTGGGTGTGTTTCTCCTGAGCCTTCTTTGATGTCTTCTGGCAGTCCTTTCTTCCTCCAGTGTATTGGTCCCTGCCACAATGTAGGTCAACAGGTAAGGCTCAGGAGGTTTCTCTTTCTGTGGAGGACAGCCTCTTACGAGAAGGTAAAGAGCGCGATATTGCGGGTGCCTGAACTGGTGCCTGAGTCTGAGCTGGTGCCTGAGGCGTATAGACCGCGTTTTCATAGCCCTTAGGAAAACAGCAGGCCAGACATACGCTGACTTTGGCCCGGGTGGGAGAAGGGGATACTGACCGGTGGTGTTCAATTTGTAAGGCGGATGACTTTGTTTCGATGCGGTGAGCTTGATGTTATTGGAGGAATTTTAAAAACTGTGTGCCTTAGCGGACCCGTTGTATACTCTAAATTGACCAGAAAGTATTCTACTCTACGGCAAGTGGCTATCCTTGCTGATGAATTTACTCTCACCCCCACAAAAGCGCCTCTTTTTTAGGCCACGAGTCCTCCACTTCACCGTGAGACTGCCTTCTTGGGATAGTGACACGCCGTGTTCCACGTGCTGGTTTCATCTTTCTCTAGTCCTAAGACAGTAGACTGACCATTTAGTTGCCGGACTGCAATGCATTGGAAACGTAGGCAGCAGACGGGCATTTTCAAAGCCCAAGGGTGTGTGGGGCTTAGTTTAAAACGATAGCCAGTTTGTTCACCACCCCCCAGTCAAGCAGGACCTGATGGAGTTGTTTTCAGACCTTTCATTTTTCCCTGCATTTGTCTCACCATGGGTGAAGCGGATGATCAAGCGTCCCGTCGACAGTGCTTGCGAGACACCGGTGTGTGCTCCGTCTTCAACCTTCATCCGCGTGCTGCCTAACGCGGTTCGATCTGCGTACGCAGCAGCGTACCGTAAGAGGTATTGCAGTTTTCACGTCATCCCGTCATTCATCCTTTACCGCCGTCATGCCCTTAAGCGCAGAGTCTGCTTGTGACGCAAGCACATCGTAAGAAGAGGTATTGGGACTGGGTTTCTGGTACCTGCACCTCTTCACCGCATTCACGTCCAGTGGAACCTAAACACTGCGTTTCTTCCGGTAGCTGTGCGTCCCTGCGTTCCCCATCGACCCCGGTGCTGACTGTTATCATGCATAAACGACATAGCTGGGAGAGTAAAGTATATCATCACCTGAGGTTGTCGACATCCCCTATTGCGGAATCTAGACATGGATTCGATCTGGGCTCCACTGTCACCCCGATCTGTTTTCAGGTTAGCGTGTTAACTAGGGCTCCAAGCAGAAAACAGCTCCAGGGACGTTGATCTGTTTGTACACTCTGTTTTTACTTCTGCCTTATCTGAGGACAGGTTGCCACTAGAGGGGGAAGACGGAAAGTAGAGGGTACCTACTCACAAGCGTTTGAAGTGGGGCAGGCCCCGGGTTGCCTGATCATGGTGCTGCCCACTGACACATGAAGCCACTCATGCAGCTCCAAATTCAGGTGACCCATCTTTAAGGGAAGTGTTTTGCAGCTGTGGAGGATGTCAGTAAGTGTACTGAGGAGTCCAGTTGTCCGCTTTCTTAGATACGGGGGTGTTGATTCGGAGGTGGATTTCGCCACTAGGTATAAAAACCAATTCAGTTTGGTGGCAGGGACAATTGTGTGTCAGATAGTAGGTTCCTGTTAGCATACGCGCGGGCAGTACGTAGAGGTAGCTCGAGATGAACATCCCTGGGTCGTTGGGTCACCTTGGTGTGTCACTAACTAACCCTATGATCGTATCCTTAAACACCTTTCTTCTGGGGCGCAAGGAATGCAGACAGAGATGGGACGCCGGCTTCTCGCAAAACATGTAGTACCTGCCATGGTCAGAGTGAGTTAGAGAAAAAGCCAAATCAGCTTTTCCGCCCAGCCCTGTTGCACCCGACATATCCTGCTGTTTGGTGAGACCCGTTGAAGGACGTGTGAATGGTCGATGTGTATGGCTCCATCTCCAGCCAGGGACAGAAGTCTTCCTGGTAAACGACGAGTGTTTTTGTTAACAGTAATGTGCGGTTGGCCACCCGTTTTTCCTGGAGGCTATCCCACTGGCCGAAAAAATCACTGCACCTCCTGCCATTCCACGTGTGCAGCATTAACCTCAAGTTTCTTTACCAAGTTTGGGTTACTCACTGAAAGGTTGTGCAGACTGTTTCAAGGGAACTATTTCCTGGCTGTCAAGGTCTTTTTAGGCAAGACATTAGCCAGTCTAGGCATCACTCACTCATTCTCTCAGTCGCTAGTTTTGATATCAGCAGACAGTAAGCAGGGGCGCGCATTGGGTTCGGGCATTCCCATATCTTAAGTCTTGTACCTGCGTAAGATACTGTCATGAATACAAGGGAGGGACTGCTTCGCCATAGAGATCGGAGTCAAAACAGGAGTCCTGGATGTGTTCAGCGACGGCTGAATTTGTGTGATCGCACGGAGATGTTGCGGGGCCCACTGAAAGTATTAAGGAAACAGTCCTTGTGTACTATTTCTCCACAGACCTACTGTTCAAGATCTTGCTCATCCATAATCCCAAGCAGCAAAGTG